>JACGCK010000410.1:0-27792 GCA_014925825.1 Pholiota molesta
CCAACACTTAAGGACGGTTATCGCACATGAACACAGGGAAAATAAGGGATAAGATAAGATAAACTTACCTAAAGAGCCAAAAATCCACACAGAAAACGCTACTATTGTCTACAAAATGGTCAGAGGAGACACTAGAGAAGGATAGTATTGGACTAGCCGATGGAAGTAGAAATCGGCTTGCTATCAATGTCTATCGATCCAGAGGGTGAAAGACGAACAAAGAAGTTTGCATAGTTCACTTACATCGTTTGTAATTTCCATCGCCCCGGAATGAAAAGTTAGGCCCATTGCTATGGCCTAAGCATAGTCATGATACTTTAGCTGTTATATGTCTCTTGAAGATCTTAAAATCACATACTAGGTATAAATTGGAAGCCATCACGACTATTGACAAGGAAGAGAGTGGCACCAGAAACCAGATACTTTTGTCTAGCATCTAGAAGAACCTGATCAATTCGAGACTATACATGTACCGTTGTTGCACACCGACCTTCCAGCACCTCCGGATATAAAATCCTTCGCATAGCCAACAGATCCAACCATTCAGAAATAAATCCGACCACTCAATCCTACTCGTCGACTGGGTAGGAGCCAAGTCGTAAACTTGGTTTCGATACGGATGAAAATCAATATGCAATAGTTACCCATTTCCGATTGAGGATAAACGTCCTCCACACTTTGTAGTCTTCCAAAACAGTCTGCAAACTGACATTCTCAATAACATAGATTCTAAGCAAAGGAACCACAAAAAGCGACTCACATAGACAATGCTATAATAGCAACCACGAACGCACGCTTTCGTCGCGTATCATCTCTACAATCCACAAGATACTTGAAAGCTTGGTTGACAATTGTGCCCAACAGAAATGACTGCAGCAGTCCATCTAATAGGATAGGTACAGGAAGGTTTTCTGCTGGTTTTCCAGGAACATCGCTATTCATTGGGAAAGCGGGTAAGAATGTGGAACGAAGTCGAAGGAAGAGAGAAAGGACTTGCAGAATACGGTGATCCTGGTGGCTGACAGATATACCAGTCATTTGCGAGTCGTAACAACGATGCAGAAAGTAGTACATTGGTCAATGAGTGAGCAATGTCATTGGCAGTCATTTGATTAATGCCCACAGAAGAAACGTTGAATGCAAGTAAAATTTTCATTTACACATACATACAGCATGCGGCCAAAATCTAAAACCCGCAAGATAACAATTATAGCAAATACGACAAGAATATAAAAGGGCATTAGGAGGTATAATATATTAGGACGCACGATAAGTTAAATTATACATCAGTACGGGCTTGATTCCAGGCGTCGAGATGTTCGTTTATACAATGCTGTTCTAGTTCTTGGTCCGTAGCGCCAATAAACGGAGTAGGTGGAATATCTGTGTATTTGTTATCATAACGATGCCTATCAAAAAAGGATGAGCAAAACGAAACGCTAAATACACTATGTGCTTTGACGTATATGAATAGAAGGGGACTGACTTGCAAAACCAACAAAACACCTCTCCACGTCGGTTCTCGCCGTATACTTGCTCGAGGATATCCTCTACCAACCGCAGACCATCAGGTCCGACCTCTACGATCTCTTCCTCGTCATCATCTTCTTCTGCAAGTTGTTCAGGGGCATGAGTCGGGTTTATTTCCGAGATTGTCGCTTCCGTCAAAATGTCTTGTCCAGCAGTTGAAGGAGGGACAGATGGTGAAGGAGGTGGTGGTGTATTTTGGTCCATAATAGATGACTCCAAGCGTGGTTTCTTATGAGACTCGCTCGACAAGTCACTGTCTACGGACATGCTTTCACGTTTCAAATGCATTGTGCGAGGATGAGGAATAGGAGAAGCGCTGTTACTAATTGGTGTACCAATATTAGAATGGTGTAGATTGGGTAGTATGGATGCTGTGGCGTTAGCAGATTCGTACCCCTGCGGAGACTGCCTTATAGTTGGAGTGTTTGAAGGTGAAAATTGGGTTGGCTGAGAGATCATTGCAGCAACATTGGTAGGGAAAGTTGGGGTCGGCGCTATCAATGAGGGGTTGAAATTTAAGAGAGTTTCGTTGGGAGATATAGTGGTTGGGGAAACATGCTGTCCGCTCGATTGAGGACGTGTTGTCTCAATTTTAAGATTTTGCATCAATTGGAAAGGATGAGGGCCGTTGGAAAGGGCACTCCTGTTAACGGCAGTCAAATGGGGTGGTAATTGAAGACCAGGATTTTGGGTTGGCAATGGCGCTGATCCAACTCGCATTGTAGGAGTTGGTAAGCTGTTCGAGAATGTATGCCCATGCGTTGACCGGAAAGTTTGCGACGTTGGAGATGGACCTGAAGGAAGAATAGAATTGGAAGCACGTCGGACATTAGCGTTGAATGTCGCTCCCATATTAGGGAGTTGATTGGGTCGTGAATTATGCTGCATAGAAGTGGCGTATTGATACTATAAGAAAGGATATAAATGAGATTCGAAAATATAAAAATAGAGAGCCTACCTGAGGAGGCAAATTTGCTATCGGTGATATAGATGGCGGCTGCCCATGAACCTACCATATTGGCATCAGCTGAAGGAAAAAATATACACGAGATAGAGATGGCTCACTTGTTGGTTTTGCGGGTGAGGATATGACGATTGCATCTGAATTGGTGGGTTCATTGGGTCTGGAGACCACATATTATTTCAACGGCGATTTGACTCTTGAACAGAGACTTACTTGTCATATTCCCTGAAACTCTTCGAGAAGGATTTGAAGCAGAAAACTGCAAATGTTGTCTCTGAAGCTCCTTGTTTTGCTGCATCTCCATTTCGTTCCCCCGCAGTTGTTGCTGACCAGCGAAGTTTGGGTTGATATCAGTCGAAGAGCGAGTTACGAACATATGCTGGTTTGGGATGGGTCCAGATTGAGCTTGCGCTGGGATGTGGAGATTAACCAGAGGCAAGATTTGTCTCGGATTGTGTGCATTTCGTAGCGTTTGTTGTTGGAAGGTCTGATGTGCCGTCTGATCTTGGCGTGGTTGTGATTGATTCATGACCTGACCACCTCTAATAATCTCTCTCAACTGAACGATTTCTTGGTATGCACGGTTATACGTCTCCATTAGAGCCATGTATTCTCTATGTAGCTTGGCGTAGGTCTGATCTTGCCCAACTGTAATGAGGTCTGCGTTGGACTTGATCTTCATCACCTGGTCGAGCTGCATTTTTAGGGTGCGATTTTCCAGCTCCAGACTGGTTATGCGTTTGATCTTTTCCGTTTCTGGCGCGTTCAATAAGCGGAGATTTTCGTCTTGGGCCTTCATGGTTTCCACAAGGCGCTTGTTATCTTCGTAAAGCTTCACGTTTTCGTTCTGCCAGTTTTTGTTCCGGGCTTCCAACTCCTGGAGTCTGGCGGGCATCCCAGGGTAATATCCAAGTTCTTGAAGACAACCGTTCGCAGTACTGGCCAAGATTTCAACGACCTTTTGGCGCGTCTCTGTAGGCGGAGCTGGATTGGGAGATGGTGCAGTGGGCCCTCTGCGAAAGAACGTCATGGGGTCAGTTGTAGAGCTGTGGCTGAGTTATGCACACCTTCTCATATTGCCTCGTTGGAAGATGTTGTGAGGGGAGGAGACGGGAAGAGACGGATCCATGGTGGCGTAAAAACGCGTCCAAGTCGTTGTAGGTCGTTGTGGCAGCCTTTGTCTTTACAGGGACGTGCTCGGTGTATTTTAATTTAAGTTCAGCACCCATTAATGAGTGATCTCGGCCCGTTAGTCCGCCATCTCCATGATCTTTCTCCTTTTGTCGCCATCCTTTCATTTCATTTCGTCTGATTCCTCAACTCAACCTCAACTGTATCTTCTTTGCTTGTTCTCTGCCTTCGACGATTTCCATTTGTCCTTTTCAAGTTGTTACTTAGATGCAGATGCATCGCAATATGAGCACAGTTCGCGCACAAAAACTGACTCAAGTTCATTTGAACTCGACCAGAATCTCAGAATTCCTGCCATACCCTGCCCGCATGTAGTCTTCTCCAACTTAAAACTCAAAGGGTTCCTGGTGTTTTTCGACTTGTTTGATCTGCTATTCCTAATACTGTCGACAACATATGTCCACGTAGACCGGGATTGGACGCAGGCTTTGATACATTAAAGTCTTATGCTCATGTGCTGGGGGTTACACACGAAGGACACGATACAAGGCTGGTAACTCAACGAACCCTTTGGAAGTGTGCTAAGTTAAAACTTCAGTGCTAACTGCCTCATTCAGATAGATACGCCACTTTATAAATTAGACGCCCGCCGCTACGTCATGGACAGTCATTGTTTTCTGGCTCCGAGTCTGACGATCTGACTCACTGACATGAAGCACTATCCATCCAGAGGTGCTTTACTTTTACTTTATCTACCACTGTGTAGAAGGTAGGTGTTCTGCTGGGCGTGAACATTGGAAGATCGCAAAACATCTTTGCTACATGCGAGTGACCATTGATTAATACTATGCCACATACTGAGCAGAAGCCGCTTTACCCGGACCTCAGCTGTCCAACACCCGCAGATGCATACCTATGGAAAGGTTAAGAACGGCAGTTAAATACTGGAGTTCAATTATTTTTAGTAGGGGCGCCGGCGCCGTCTGACATTGGACAACCAAGCAAGCGCCGTTACAGTGTCCATCACTGCGGCAGCATGCATTCAATTGCCGAGGTGTGAGGGAGAATTGAGATGTTCTCATGATGCGGCAAGCGTCACCTTAAAATAGCTGGTATAACATATGACATACCGCGCGCGAGGCCTACGGCAAGCCTACCGGAGGCCTGAGGTACCATTTATATGAGCAGACAATTAGTCATTTTGTCGGGGTAACTTTTTCCCCTCAATCCTCGCTGCCATTGTCCTCATAGAAGTAAATAAGCATGGGGGAAATCAGTACGACGACCACCCAGGACGATTCGGGTACCGTCCTCCAGAGGCAATCGTTGGAACAGCAAAATCAAGAGGTGGATATCGAGCATGTGTTTGTTCGTGATGATCCAAGGAAGTGGTCGAAAGGCCGGAAAGTGATTCTTCTCTAAGCTCCGTGTACTAGTTCATAAGTACTGACCGTTTATCTGAAGAGATTTACATTGGCAATAGTGGCTTGTGCATCGTTGCTTTTAACTTTGGCCGTCAGCATCTACAACCGTGAGTAGTTTGCTTCATGAGCAATTTTGATATTCGTTTACAAGAGGTAATTTAGCGGCCATCAACAGTATCATCGTTGACCTCCATACAACTTATGACAAAGTCTCATGGACGTTATCGGCCAATGCTCTTGTTACTGGCGTCAGTCCATTGTTATGGGGAGCCATCACTGAAGTATATGGACGAAAGGTGACCAATACGTTCATTGCACCCTTCAAATTATCTTACTCTATATACATTCAACAGATAGTCTACTTGCTTTCCATTATCGTGAGCACCGGCCAAATCGACTCGATCACCTATTCTGCTCATGATTATACCTAACGGCCTAGCTATTTATCATCGGAAGTGGGGTCTCAGGAGATGCGAAAACGATCACAGTCTTAATTATCATGAGGGCTGTACAAGGAATGGGTGCAAGTTTTCCCTTCTGTCCTTCAGACGGGATTATCATAGACTCACAGTCCTACTCCGAACAGGCAAGCGCGGTTCTCACTATCGGTGCGGCAACTTTGGCAGTGAGTAAATCATTAAATGTCGAGGTGATGTCGCATCTAATGTTAGAATCTAATTTAATGTGTCCCAGGACATGTACGATCCTCAAGAAAGAGGGAGCGTCATGGGTGTTTATTGGGCCGCGCCTCTCCTTGGACCATCTCTTGGGCCCATAATTGGTGGCATTCTCGCACAAGCATTCTCTTGGCGAGCGATATTCTATTTCCTTGCCATTTTCGGAGGCGTTTCGCTTCTTTCATTCGTATTATTCAAGGACACGTTTAGACGGGAACGGAGTTTGGCTTACCAAGAAGCACTGAGGCAGGCCACGGAGGGCCGTCGTACCAGCTCTGACGACGTAGCGACACTGACAACCAATGTCAGCGGTGAAAAGGGCGATTTGGACCGAGTTACGCCAGATCCAGAGGGACAGCCCCAGCCACCGGTAAAAATAGGTTTGCGACATATACAGATAATTGGACCGATTTTACTCGTCCTCAGGCGGATCAACAACATTTGTGTTCTGACAGCTTCAGGTATACTTTTTTCATTTACTTGCATGAAACACTCACATAATTACAATATCAGGACTAATTTTCGGAGGTATCTCATATTGCCTTGCCTTCACAACAGTGCGAACACTCGGAGCACCACCGTACAACTATAAATCTCTTCAGATAGGACTAGTGCTGCTTTCTTTGGGTGTTGGTAAGAGAGTCTAGTATAGTCACTGCGAGAATGACTGACACATGGGTCTTCAGGAAGTATACTTGGAAGCTTGCTTGGAGGCAGATGGTCTGATCGTATTCGACGTCAATACCAAGAAAAAAACAATGGCGTATCTAAGAGTGAGGTAGGTCTTCCGTTCATCCATCTGATAACATGGAAGAACAAGTTCTGATCCAGAGTTTTTAGGATCGTTTGAACAGTTCTAAAATAATGTTACCTGTTCTACCAGCAAGCATACTTGCATATGCATGGATGGCAGACAAAAAGATCAACATCGCGCCTCTCTGCGTAGCCCTCTTCTTTGCTGGGCTCTCGTCTGCGTACGTCTTTACTTCATGTCTATTAAATGCTTAAATTCATTAGATTCTAGATGGATATATTCTGGCCTTCTTGCATATATTGTGGACGCTAATACCGGACGATCTTCCAGTGCCGTAGCCGCTAACAGCTTTGTCAGAGGCATCATGGGATTTGTTGCAGCAGAGGTTGCCGTTCCCTTGCAGGTCTGAATCTAACTATCTCATGGTAATTTTGTGTCCTTTACTCACGACTTGTTCAGGATGCCTTAGGAGATGGGGGTTTATATACACTAATTGCCGGGCTCATGGTCCTAGTGGGAGTGTTAATTCTGTTACTCATCACGAAAGGCAGTGACTGGCGCGAAAGAGCACAAGAAAGAGAGAAGCTAAAAGAAAGCTCTCGGAAATCATGATAGATAATTAGATGCGAGCTGTATTCTGAGATAATCAATTATATGATTTCAAATCTCGTACATATCGATATCCCTTGACTAGTACTTACTTAGTGTCCGATATGAATAGATAGCCCCATCAATCGAGGCACATGAATTTCACGTTGCTAGATCAGCACATACATACTTACTAGAAGGCGATTCTCGCTGAAGAAATGTCAGGCGGCTGCTAGAAATCA
The DNA here is from genome assembly GCA_014925825.1 of Pholiota molesta. NCBI lineage: Eukaryota > Fungi > Basidiomycota > Agaricomycetes > Agaricales > Strophariaceae > Pholiota > Pholiota molesta. The sequence goes on from JACGCK010000410.1 coordinate 7,311, forward strand.
GTTAAGCGCCCATCAGATGTTCTATTTATGGTATCTGTAATGCCCATTTTGGCTCTAGTGGCTCGTGCCAAACTCTGTTTAGCTATCCTTTCATGAGACCTCATCGTGTCCATTGCGTCGAGCGCCATAGCGATCGAATGTGAGAATGCATGTTAGGTTTATGTTAAAGTTCATCTAAGTGTAATCAGCGATCTGCACTTCAACTGTCCAACACAACTTCACATGGCCACCATGACGTCTCTCCATATCGGGATCCGACTATGGCCAGCAGATGGCAGACTGCCTCCGCACTCCGGATTTATTCAAGCGTGTACGCAACATGCGCACGGACGACGGCTCAAGTGCATCTAAAGCGGTGTGAATGAGGTCAGATCTTGTGAAGGTATGTATAAGTAGATTTAACAAAGAAAAGGCAAATTAAACGAGGAATTGAACTGATCAGGCAATATCAAAGTTAATTAATAGAACTTCGAGTGTACGAAGCTGATCCTTCATTAATTTCCTTTTTCATTCAACGTAAACAGTTACTTCACGACGAGTAACTCAAATCAAAGGGTATCTTCATATCTCGAAGAAAATGAATAAAATAATCTTACTACATTCGAGGCTACTAACATGCAAAGATTCACATCAGTACTTGTATCTTGATCACTACGCGCTGCGTTCGTTCACATAGAATGTTACATACTATACACATCACAGGCATGTGGTATATATATCCTCCTGGTATCATCAATATACATACCTAGGGTATTCAGGAGAACAAAAGTAGTTTCAGCCGAGCGGCCGTTCGTCATTTCCCGCGAAACACGACCGCGACACTAACTTTATGTAAGATGTCGAAAGGTTTGTTCGAATAAAAATAGAGCAAACAACATGCTGCGGACTGGAAAAGCCTGCCATCAGCCTTCTTGGACCCATTAGAGAATGGTATGGGAGACGGCACTTGATTGTAATAATGGTACAGGTATCGAAGGAGAGATAGGAAGAAGTCGAAGTCCGTGGGGTCTAGTGTAGAAACGAAGGGTCCATCGACTGTCTAAGCTGGGCGATGGGTCAGCGGTGATGCAGGGGGGTCGAGGGTTGACCTGGCCGAAGGGTTCAACACTCATTTCGTTACTCCAGTGTGTACAATTCCATCAGTGGGAACAGAATACATACACCGTGAGTGCGTTCCCCACGACGGCGAGATATTTACGTCCCGAAGTGCAAGTACGGAGTAAGAATGCGATGCATATAGCATCGAGTTGACTCGAGTCCTGGAGAAATGATGGATAGTACAAATGCCATGGAGGGTTGTCTACTCAATTCCAGTTTTAGGTCGGTTGTCCTGGAGGCATCTCAGGGGTTGCTGCGGGTGTCGGCATCAGTATTCTCTCGCTCATAGGAGGGGTGGAAGGAGGACTATGTGTGGCCACAGGGGTGTAATGTGCTCGATTGTCAACCTCAGGATGATGGTGTCGGGGAGCAATAGATACTGGCGGCATTGAGGGAAGGAGATGGTCGTAAGAAGGAGGACGAGGGAAGTACGGAGGCGCTGGCTCAGGAAGCGAAGGATGTCGTCGCAAGCGACCCGGGTTGCGTTCAAGTTCCTCAAGCTCCCGCTGTAGCTGATGTCGCTGCACAATCTCCGCAATTCTATCTCGTGCAGGGATTTTCCTATAACTGCGGAAGCAACGAATGAATCCGAAGAGCAGAGCTGAAGCAGCAAGGCCTCCAAGAACCTCGAAGACGATGCTTATTGGTTTCTGACCAGATTGAGGTGGATTCTGGAATGGAACTCTGGTGTGCACGGGTATGGCAGGATCAACGCTGTGGGTATGGGTAATGCTCACGCCTGGACGGGAAATGACTGGTGTATGGGGGAGTGGGACGGGGGGACCGACCGGGACGTGCGTTGGAATCCGTGTAGAATGGGTTTTGTGAGATGTGGTGCTCGTAGCGGTTAGAGTGGAATTGTGCGTAGAAGATGTGGAAGAAGTGGTGGACGTTGGCGCCGCTGCAGCTCTGACACGGGATGAGCAGGGACAGAGGGCAGGCGGGAGCAACTCACAGAAGAAAAACATAAAGGAGAACGAAGAAAAGAGGAAATGGATTCATTGTGGACCGCTACGGACCCATGGCCCCGGGGAGGAGCAGCGCAACGCGTGGAGGGGCTGAGCAGGAGTGAGCGGTTTCTACCAGTCTCAGAGACTCTGGCGACACCGCTTATGTCAGCATCTCGGATAGCCGGCATGTGAATAAGCCGTAACACTAAGGTAGAGTTCATACGATGTGGTCGAGATCACATGGCAGTGACTCTGCTGTGACGCTGTCGTGGAAAATTTCTTTTCGGCGTTCCCGCGGTGCTAGGCGGGAGGGCGCTTGAAGCGCGTTGGATGCTCTCCGAGCACATTTCTCCTCCTCGCACACATCTAAACACTACATCAGCATTGTATTACTTAGTTAACAATATTATGGTTTAATCTAGGCCATTAAAATATAAAATTACTGCAATTTAAACAGTGGAAATCCTCAATGGATGGAAGCTTTCTCAAGCTCATCGAGAATAGTGTCAGGAATGACTCTATGGCCTCTGTATTTCCGCGATGCCCATGCCGCTTGATGGCCATTTAGACCTTTGCTGTACGCATCCATGAATCGGACAGAACGTGTGACGAATCTGGAAAGGTAAGTGCCAAAAAAGGTGAGTTGATCAGATCTTATCGGAAGTGTGTGAGCTTACCGTCGTATTGTGATCAATGGAATTTCATCCAAGCATTTGATGATGTTCTTCTCAAGGTCTTCTTCCTTCGATGATTCCGGAAGCAGCCGATAGTTTCTCTTTGCGTACCCCCAACATTGCTCGATCGGATTGAGCTCGCAGTGAAACTTGGGCAAAAAAATTACCTCAAATCCTTGTGCGCGTACCTCTGCTTCAAGAATGGACTCCCCAAATTTGAAATCGGGCTCGTTGAACAACGTGCGGCGGCAGCAGCATTGTGTGGACCCAGGTAAGCAGTCTGAAAACTTCTTTCCACACTGCGCCTTCATTCTTGACGCGTTCTGAAAGCCGCGCTCCTGCAAGATCAGCTCCATTCCTTTGAACCAGCCAGCCAGTCGGTGTCCAGCAGGGAAATAAAAGGATTGAGTTCGTCCGTCGGGGAGGACAGTATCTGCCATTGGTATTTTCTTCTTTTTCACCTTGCCGTTCTCGAGGTATTGCAAATGACCATCTGCAGAGAGATCATTCACATCAACCCCAAATGTCTCGGAAGGAGCCTTTGGCATACGCAACGCTGATTGCGCGTCGTCTGCCCTCTTGGTGTGTGTTTTCGCGTTATCGAAGACGAATACGTGGTCTTCATTTGGATACCACTTCTTGCAGAGTTCCATTGCGACCGCAGTTTGTTTCCGAATATTGTTGTTGTCGAAGTAACCCTCGCGCATTTTCCCCGCCTTGAAGAGCACTCGGGCACTTTCTTTTCCATCCGGTGAGCATAAGAATCCGTACTCCGCGGATACAAACTCAGCTGCCATTTCAGAAGCTCCTTCTCCTTTTTTATAGGGCTTTGCGCGTTCGGATTGATGGACCCATCGCTTTCGTCGCCGATCATGAGCATAAAATGTGGATTCATCGTGATACCACACGACAACACGACGGATTTCGATCGGCGGCATAACTGGTGGGCCATCTTTGGAGCTGTAAGTTGTTTGTCGAGCACGTAAACGTGCCATGGCTGGTAAAAACACATTTTGGCGGTAGTCGACAACGTCTTCACGTTCATGTCCATCGACGTACTGTCCCTTGGGATCATATGTCCAACGGTAATGCATTTTGTGTAACCACTTTTGTGCTGTTGTGATTGATATGGTCTTTGTTCTTTGCAGGCGTTCGAGCATTTCTGGATTATCGAGAAAGCGCACAATGGCTTCGGCCGTGACTTCGCTTGGTTTGAGTGACTGCAGGTGAGCATGAATCTCCTGCGCAAAGTCAGGATCATCGATAAGAGACTGCCCTGATGTTTGCCATTTACAGGTTGGCACCTCTTCGCGATCTGAGATAAACTCGTGAAGCCATCGCCGGAGCATCCGAGACTTCTTCTCGCCTGGTTTCTGTGAGCCCGTTTTCGCATATCCAAGAATGCGAGCTGCATTAACTGCTGCTTTTCTCCATAGGCCTGTTTCGTTGGGGGTGCTTTTCTCCACCATGAGAATGTATTCCCTACAAAGGACTTGCATATCCTTGAGTCGCTCGACTGTTTTTTTGTCAAGGCCGGGGTCCTCATATGATTGGCTTTTATCATTTCGTGGCGGCTTTAGAATCTCGGTAAGGTCCTTTAAAGCTTCTGTAACCTCATCCAAAGTGGGCACAAATAGATATTTGCCACGCTTCTCTGTGGATTCCGGAACAGCAGCTTCTTCTTCATCGCTGACATCAATTGGTCGAGAATCTACGTGTAGGGGCCGCAAATTAGGATATGTTCAATAAATTATACATGGCTGTCCAATATCTGACCTTCTGCATCATTTACAGACTCTTCTTGGTAGCTCATATCGATCACATCTCCAGTGTTATCGAAAAAAATGAGAGGTATGTTTGAAAATTCTAACGAGGATGTGTTCTCAGCAAATTCTGTTGCTGGAACGGTTTTAGGTGTGTGTGGCTCGTTTAAGACATTCTCAGATGGCTAAAGAAGCTTTTAGGTATGTTACTTGACGTAACTGAAGCAAAGGAACACGTACAGATTCCACAGACGGCGAAATTCTCTGATTTTCTTTATTTGATTCATTTCCCTTTTGGACCTTTTCTTTTGCTGTTTTTCTCTTCTTTGGCTTGGGTGTTATGTAGCCACAAAGGTTGGAAATAGGATTAAACTTTCGTTTTGGAGGCATGACTTGTGCAGGAGTGAGGGGATTGATATTTGTGAGTAGACGTGGTACATTAGCGCGACGCGACGCGTTTTCTCAATTAGGCACATTTGTGACATTAATTGCAATGGGGCACTTTCGTGCAGACATTTACACAAAATCTGTTCTCGCCAAATTTTAGCTATCTACTTTTTGCTACTTTTGGCGAAGACAGAATTTGATTTGACCAAGATTTAGTGATGCCCCATTCGAAATACATGTTTTCCCCCGCCAAATTGGCCCAGTTCTGTCACACTTGATCATGTGATCTCGACCACATCGTATGAACTCTACCTTAACTGATTACTGAAATAAATGTAAGCCTTATTTCTACTCCGTTCCACACCTTCTCCATATAAGCTCTACCGTCGTCTCCCACATCACCCATCCCCACCACCCCTAGACATGACGATCTCGCACCACCCCCAGGACGACGCCCAGGACGACGCCTTGCTCGAGGTCCTCACCGGTCCAGACCCTCAAGCCGCAAAGTCCACCTTTGCTCGTCGGGACGCTGCGCTCGACCCACTTCTCATCGCCGCAGCTGCCGCATCCGGTCCCCATGTCACGCGAAACCATTACCACCACGATTTCTTTCCTGGCGTTATGTTGCCTCAGGCGGAGGGAGCTTGGGATTGGACAAAGTTCACTGGAGAGGATGCTTCTGCCAAGGCCAGTCGCAAACGCCTCGCCTATGTGAGCCGCCAAGCCCCTCGCAGACAGCGCCTGAGTACATCAGAGGAGGGAAAAGAGAACGATTATCCTCGTGAGACCGATCCTCTAAGGACGGCAGAGAATCTCCCACACGCTCCAAAAAAGCGTAGACCTTCCCTTGTGTCTTCGCCCATTGCTTCTCATTCTGACACCACCAAGGCACGCACCAAAGCGCAACCTGTTTCCGAATTAGCCCCACCACTATCACACCAATCTCTTCCTCCAGTCGAAGTCAAATGTATGGCACGCACTCGTATACCCACACCACACGGGCCCGCCTTTCTCCACCTATACCACAACAATCGCGATACTAAGGAGCATCTCGCTATTGTTATCGATACTGCCCAGCTCGACGAATTACCAGAAAGCACTTCCGTTGCACCCCCCATTCGTTCGCGCTCCCTCGACGCAGTTTGGAGTGAAACAGAAACTGCAATGGACCGGATAATCCGGGGCGCTTATGTCGGCCGATTATCTCCCAATTCTCAGCATCCTTCCAAATCGCCATCTCAAGTTACCAATTCGAGCGCACTGAAAGGTCACGTTCCTTCTCCCCTCATTCGTATCCACTCAGAATGCTTTACTGGAGAGACCATCGGTAGTATGCGCTGCGACTGTGGCGAACAATTGGATGAAGCTATCCGACAAATCTCCTTGCCCATCGCACTTCCACCCACAGACGCAGCGCCTAATGGTACAACAATACCCGGACGCGGGGCCGTCATTTATCTCCGACAAGAAGGCCGGGGTATTGGTCTATTATCGAAAATACGCGCCTATAATCTCCAGGACTTGGGCCATGACACCGTTACGGCCAACCTGATGCTCGGTCATGGAGCAGATGAGAGGGGTTATGAAATCGCGGGCGCCATTCTTCGCGACCTGGGACTCGGACCCGATTCATTACACCCCGTTTCGGAGGGCGTTAGGGTTCTGACGAATAATCCGGACAAAGTGGCAGCGCTAGAATCGGAGGGCATCCACGTAGTGGAACGCGTACCCATGATCCCTCGGAGCTGGCAGCGTCGACAAGCGGAGGCTGACGCGAAGCAAGGGGAACATCCTACCCTCACCGACCCATCACACCCACACATCCACGATCATAAAGCAGGAGAAAATGATAAAGTCGCAGGTGCGACACTTATCGGGGGTAGTGCGGTGTACGGAGATGATTTGGACAAGTATCTGCGGACAAAAGTACTGCGAATGGGGCACATGCTGCCGCTGTGGATAGAGGAACCCAAGATCTATTAATCTAACGATTCATTTATTGGACGAATGTAATTTTGCTCTGTATTTATTCTTTTTTAAAAGGATGTCTAAAAATATCTCGCGTTCGCAGTTGTTTAGCTCAAGTGGCAGTGTTGATCTGGTGTTGATGCTGCTCAGAAATGAAACCCGCAAGAACCCGGTTTTTTCACTACCATTTACGCTTAGCGCCCAGCCTAGTACCTACTGGTCTTGACGTCCAACATCGCTTTCTCTTTGAAAAGCGCTGTCTCTCTATTGCTAATGCTCCGCAAAGATTCTCAATGGCAGAAGGGCTTAATACACCGTTCAATTGATTTTTATCTTGCTTCTGACGACTCGCTCAGGCGAAACGAACCATGCAAACGGGAACTCATGCTCATTTATGCATGTGGCCCTAACACACTTTCTCTTGGCATCTTGATCAACTTGCCAAGCCTGTTTTCTTGTCCTCTTCGGAGGCTCTGCGGGGTACATGAATTGTGTCAGACTAGCAGTCAGGCAGGCCCACCTGTTTCTCGTTGCTCCTCCCTGTCTCCTACCGCCACCTCTTCTCTCTTCCCCTCCTCCATCCCTTCCTTTCGTTTCTCTGCTTTGGTGTAATGTCTGACGTCAACTATCAGTCCTTGGGCATGGGAAATGCTCTGGAAAAGCAGGCCAAGAGGAGCAAGCGGTCCAAATATATTGTATGCACTTTTCTTGAGCTAGTGCCTATTTCTTTCTTGAGCGCAACTTGCTGCTAGGTAATTGGATCCTTAGCCGCTATCATTATCCTCGCAGCTGTTGGCGCGGTAGTCGGCGTTCTCGTCTCTAAGAGCCACAAGTCTTCAAACGCTTCGTCCAGTGGCAGCTCCAGCTCAAGCAACAGCGGTAATACCACTTCCGGAGGAAGTGGCTCCAACTCGAATAGTACATCTTCCAACGACCCGAGTGTCTTTCAACAAGATAGCAGGTTGCACAAGGCATTCTACGGCCTGGCTTATACTCCACAAGGATCTTTGCCGGATTATGGCTGCGGCAGCAAGTTGGGTGGGTCCATCGTAGATGCCTTTATTTTTGTATTATTCTAACGAGCCACCGTAGAGGATGTTATTAAGGATGTGCAGGTATTTTTCTCATCTTCCATATTCCTATTGTAATATCTTACGATCCCTTTTCTAGCTCATGTCTCAACTTACTACCCGTGTTCGTCTTTATGGTGCTGATTGTAATCAATCTGCTCTTGTCGTAAGCGCCTTTCGTCTTCTGAATTCTTTTTATTTCTTAAGACCCTCTTTGTTCCTTGCCGACAGCTTGAAGCCATCAAGCAAACCAAGGTCGACATGCAAGTTTTCCTCGGTAATTTCGTCGTTGATGGAGATGACACTGCGTACACACGCCAGCGCGACGTCCTTAAGTCTGCCATTCAGACCTATGGAACCGACCATATCGCAGGTATGACGGTTGGAAATGAGTTCATGCTCAAGTGAGCCATTCTCTGCCCCTGCATCGGTCATCTGGTGTGTACCGGACTTAAGTAGGGCTGACCTAATCTTTCAGTTATGTAGTTGAGCATAACAGCCAAGATCCTAATAGTGCCATTGGGGACCAAGGTCGGTACTCTGACTCATTCAACAATGCTTTATGTCTTTAATAATTTGTTTGTACAGGTGCAACGATTCTCATCAATGATATCGCGGACACTCGGGCAATGCTGGCGTCCCTGAATTTGGCCAAGACCATCCCTGTCGGAAATTCCGATGCTGGTAGCTATTTCAACACGAAAGTGTTGGAGGCCGTCGATTATGGAGTGAGTTTCATTATTCCGTAGTTAGCTCGCCCCATAGTAATCCATTCTGCCTGAATAGTTGTCCAATGTCCATGCTTGGTTCGCCAATACTACTGCCCAAGCAGCTGCTGGGTGGGTTACCCAATTCTTCCAGGAAACCAATGTGCAACCAGCTGCTTTATTGTCCAACAAGGTTTGTGACCATCCAGAGGATTACATATGATTTCTGACTTGTTCCGCTTCATTTAGCCCAAAATGTATATTGCTGAGACTGGATGGCCGACAGTGAGTCTATGATATTTCGTCTCAGCAAGAGTTGGATTTGATGTGGCTTAAATTATTATAGGCGTCCAAAGATGCCGGAAATGCCAACAACGGCGCTTCAGACGCATCTGTTCCTAACCTCCAAATTTTCCTTGATACATTCGTCTGTCAAGCCAATACTGCTGGAATTCCTTATTTCTTTTTTGAGGTTCGTTAATGAATTCTTCGTGATAACCTGAATATGCATTTATGCCACATGTCTTCTTAGTACTTTGATGAAGAGTGGAAAGACCAAAAGTACGGGGGTGTTGAGGGACACTGGGGTATCTTTGACCAGGAGTATGTCCTCTCACTAGCTAATAACCTAAATCATTTCTAACATTTTTCATAGCCGAAACCTCAAGGCAGGACTGACTATTCCTACCTGTATATCTCCATGAACGTGAAGATTCCGTCTTCATGCCTTTGTACTAAGCGCCCCCATTTCCTTGGCCACATCATCATGAACTTTATGAAACCGCTCATATAATGTTTGCAGTACAGACTTTTTTCTTCTCACTGGACATGTTAAACTACCATATTCTAGCTTAGAGCCACATTCGTTTTATCTTAGTGGCTCTAGATTTTCCTTTACTCTTTGTGCAAATACACTGCCGCCGCTCCTTACCCTCGTCGTCTTGTCGTCGTCGTACAAATACTTACTCGTAGTTTATATGTACCACAGTCACACTGCGTTATATATCAACTTTATGGACTTTAACAAGTTAGTCTCCTTGATTTGCAGCCGTTCGATCGAGCGCAATCCGAGGAACGTTGGCGTTGAAAGTTTGAACTTCGACTCGCCGGCAAACGAAGGCAAGAATGAACGCTTACGTAACCACACTCCCCTAAGATCATGATGCAGCCGCAGCGCCGAGCGGCTTTGTGTGCCCACTGCACCCTTGAGCTAGAGCGGTCTCCACTAGTCATCGACATACTCTTGTCACACCAGGCTCAATTACCATCGAGTATGTTCGACCCACTCCACTCTACAGCTTCTGTATTTGGAGGCACAGACGATGCCAACACCCCTCCATGGCCTACAACACCCCATTCTGTTGGCTCACCCGTCCCAAATTTGCGCCGCGCATCGCCCGCACCTCCGACACCGGACAAAGGTCCTTCTCCTGGCCTCTATGGTAGAGAGCCACAGATATATGGGGAGCCCCAAGCAGGCCTCATTTCTCCTAGAGAGACTGTCGGTTCAAATGGCGCCAAATATGAGAAGCCGGAGCCATATCTTCGAGTACGAATCAATGGGATTGACAGGAACAGACGGGATATTCTGATCAAGCTCGACGCACAGGTCTGTTTTGTCCATTGTTTTGGCTTTTGGAGGTAATATGATTGGTTTACTCAAGTTCTTTCGTTTATTTTAGACAAACCTTTCCAACTTCAACGGTACGACATATCGAAATGTGTCGCGTTCATACTTGGAGTTCCAGCAATTCTACGAGGCCATTGTATCCAATAACCCGCAGACGATTGTACCCGCCTTGCCTCTTGCACAGACTTCGGCTCCAACAGATGAAGAAGACGACAGACTGGTAAAGATCATGTTGCAGCGATGGATCACACGTGTATGCGAGGATCCAATCCTGCTCCACGATGAAGATCTACGCTCCTTCATTGAGAGCGATTTTGGCTACACACCAACACCCAGGCCAAGAAAAAAGACTTCATCAGGGTTTGGCATCATTCGCCGTGGCGTTCCAGACGAGGACGAAGAGCTCCAACGTGCCAGATTTGAGTTAACAAAACTGGAAGGTCAATTTTTCGAAACGGCGAAAGCTGTGGATAAATTGGCTGTCACTCGCAAAGGTCAGTGGCCTTGTTGTTCATGTATGACTCAAAACAATAACCTTAAAACAGCTCTTGTATCGGCACATTCGGAGATGGGAAACAAGCTCGTAAATGTTGCCACTACCGAAGCTCACCCGCCACTTGGAAATGCTTTGAGGAAACTTGGACGAACTTGGCATAGTGTCGCTGACATTGATCATGCACAGGCGATAAGTGAATGTGTCATTCTTGGAGACTCCCTTGGTTATCAAGGAATGAATGCACGTTCGGCCAAGGAAACTTTACAAATGCGGACAGGTGTATTAGAAGAATACCAAAGCGCAGTGAAGACCACAATTTCGAAGCGTCGCCAGATTGAGCGTCTAAAGGCAAGTTCAAATATACGACCGGATCGGGTTGATGAAGCACTGGAAGAGATCGAAGAGGCTAGTTTTATATGGTTGATTGATCTTCAATTCCGTCTAACTCAAAAATATTTTGTTTTCACTAGGCAAATCGCTATGAACAAATACTTGCTAAACGTGCCGAGGGTATCTCCCAGAATCTGCATCGCGCTTTGCAAACGCATAATCAATATGCCAACGACGATATTACCACCGCGCTAATCGAACATGCTCGTTCCACTATCCTTTACGAACGGCAGCTGTTGCGCGAGCTGGAAGCTCTTCGAGTCGACGTCAGCAATGCGGCAAAGAAAGTCGTTCCACCTGTCAATGGTGTGCCCAAACCTTCGATCGTGCCTCCTCTGGAGGATTATTCCGATCGCTCCCATCCTGATCCAGCGCCCTCAGCACCTTTGTCCAATGGCTTTCATAGACCTCCGCAAACCCAATCATCATTCCAACCTCCTCATACAGCTGGCATACCATCGCAGAACGGGTTCATCCCTCACAGACTGCCAGGGCAATGCATACAGCAATTCTCCCAACCAGAGCCCGCCGCCTTCTCCGTTCCCCCAAACTCCTATTGGAAGACAAGATCCTCTATCTGCTGCATCTGCCCGACCATTTACCCCCGTTCAAGCCCCGATATCTCCTGTCACTCCACAATTTGCAACCCAGTTCGCAAAGCAACCTTTGCGTTCTCAATCGCCTGGTGCAGGACCGTCCTCCCCAGGTTTCAGTCAACCCACGGTGCCCTCGAAGCCAGCTGCAGATGAACCTCCTCTTGGTGGCCGATTTGTCGACGGTACAAAATCAATGTTCGTGACTAAAACTACGTCAGGTCCACGGCCATCTCCTCTCTCTTTCTCATCCTCCGTATCCAATATCGTTGAAACTACTCCCAACGCCCCCAACGCCCCTTTTGATCCTTTGCGAAGTGATTCATACCCAGTTGCTTCTCCTCTAACTGATTCAAGCTCGCGCGGATTTCCACAGCAACCTTCTCGACCTCAAGAGACCGACCCTCTTGGTAACATTAGGCCTCATCAGATGTCTGCCTCGATGCGTGTACAACCTACAAGGCCAAGGCTCGATCCACGAGAAGCCGCAAGCAAGCTTGCGAATATGTTCTGAACGAACGATCTGCTTATGCTCTTGATTCCAGTCTTCACGTTGAATATGGACATCCCTTTCTATCACAAATACATATTTCATCAACTCGAATTATTGGCTACAATTGCGTTTGATCAGAGAAATTTATGGTTGACCTCCTGCTATCAATGAGATGGAACTTCTCTTGTCTCCCATAGACAAACTCCCAACGCTGCGATTTCTCCGACCATGCGACGTTTTCTTCCTGAAGGAATCTGAGTGTGACATTGCGCTCAGGAACGAAATGGTAAGCATATAACTCTATGCTATAATATGTCTTGGGAAGGATTGGAAGCTCTCCCAACACTGGCACGTATTTAGGCAGATTGACGAATCCTGATGCATCGAATCAGTTGTGGCTCTCAAAGTTGGCCGCATAGGAATGATGAATGGAACGTACCCATTACGGTCCCGGCGTCATGACCCCAGTCACCAATGGGATGACAGTATATCTGCCCTTGAATTCCCTCCGCTTCCATTTGGTCTAGACTTCGGCGGAGAACAGTGTTGCCAGTAAGCCCAGGCTTCATATTGTCCAGAACGATGTCCTGCATCCGATTGCTCTTCCTCAAGCCCTCTTTCAGACTAGCTGGGGCATCGGTCTCCGCTTCTTCGCCACTTGTTCTGAGAACATATGCCAAGTGTTGCGTATCTGTGTTCAAATGCATGGCAGTTATGCCGAAATCGATGTGAAGAACGTCTCCTTCCTGGATAATATCTTCGCTTCCTTGCCAGCCGGGGTATGTGTCCTCGGTGACAACTGAAATTCTAGGCTGGTTCCATGTAGTCACGTTGAGGATCTGCATTTTTTCGCGGAACCACCAGGTTAAATCCTTTGTTTGATGAGCATATCAATGGACAAATACAATTTGCAAAATTGACGTTACCTGAGTGCTAGTTTCGCCAGGTTGAACGACTCTGTGAGAGAAACCTTCTTCGAGCATAGCCCATACCATTTCTTGCATCTGTCGATAATACTCCATTTGTTCTGGGAGTTTTGTGGCTATGAACTCAATAGCAAGCATAGGTTCATTAGTCGTCCTCTGCATCCAATGGTCTCCTAGTTCGCGTTGGAGCACAGCAAGTTCTCCTACATGAAGGCCTCCCGCAAATGCGATGTCTTCGTCTACGTTGAGAATAATACGATTGGGGTTTAACTTGCTAAGGGTTGACAATAATTCCGGCCAGACCTGGCCTGTGTTGTCGATCCATTTGAGCGGATTTGGTGCCCCGGCCAATGAAAGTTGGTTTCCATGAAAGAGCAATACAGTACGCCTGTGGGCATCAAAGTCTGTGGCATTCTTGACGGACCACCAGATGGTATCCTCTGCGTGCTCTCGTTGACAAAGCTAAAATTTCAGTTGAATACGATAGGTCGGGTAAATTAAAGTAATTAGCTACCAAGAAAATTTAACGCACCAGCCAGGCCTGTGCGTGATACTTTCGCAGGAGTGAAGGGATATTAGCAATTCTGGAGACAGTCCAATTATCTTGAATAGAAGCACGCTGACGCAGTAGTGGGAGCGGTCGGTACTGTGCTGGAAGTTCGGGATGTAGTTGTGCGCGAACCAGATTGCCACCGCAGAGAGCCACAATAAGCGCCTGGGAGAAGAAAGACAGGATCATGGTCGGCGGAAAGCAAACGTATCGTCTTTATAGAGGAGAAAATTTCCTAGTAAACTGGCTGCCATGTTTTCCCAGAGATTGCAGCCGTGGTAGAGTTGAACGAACTTGAAAAGACATGAAAGGCCTCACTGCAATTGCTGACGCCCCTGTGATGGCCTCCGGCCCGGCCGATACCCGGCACTCGGGACTCCATGTTTTGAATGACATGTGCTTAGCGCTTTCTTGCATCTACTTGTTCTTCACCATGCCAGATCCAAAAGAAGCAGAGCCTTCATCGCAGCATTCAGCATCTAAGGAGACCTCTTCTTCTTCTGCCAGCTCAGAACCAGCATCTTCATCCCATGGCCAGACCTCTGATAATCAAAGCCAACCAATATCCGAACCCACAGCCGCTCAGGTATCAACTGAACCGACGAATAGGACTGACCTACTCGAAAAAGCGCGCTCTTTCCTTCAATCTCCTCAAGTAGTACACCAAGACGTTCCGGCTAAACGCGCTTTTCTACGGGAGAAAGGACTCAACGAGATTGAAATCGACAGTCTTTTGCAGAATTTGGTTCGTGCTTATATGAGTTCCTCGCTACGGGATAGTGAATGTTTTATCTCCTAGCCCAACCCACCTCCTCAAATTCCTCCAAGAACTTATCCAAGACCGCCGCCATCCAATTTACCAGTTGTGCTCCTTGGTTTGACGCGCCTTTTCACATGGATTGCCGGAGGCTCCATGGTACTTTTGCTTCTATATCGGGTGGGTATACATTTGTCGTGCACTTGTCTTTAGCTGAAGGACGAGAAACAGCGCTTTTTATTTCCCAGGATTGCCCAAACATGGCTCGCGAGGCATTCATTAAGGTCACATCAACTCATGTTAATGAGACAGTTAACCACCTCTCTCGCGGCCTTGAAGGAGTCGCAGTCGGAAGCATTTTCCGGTCTTCCGCATTCAGAACCATTCAGCGAACCCAAGCAGTTTTCTGCCTATAGATCTGTTGCAGAAACTGTTAACGCTTTTGGTGATGGAGAGAAAGAGCCAGACTTCTCAAAATTGCCAGTGATTTCCCTCCTACGCTGTGGAATCAAGGAATTAGGAGGTAAACCGACCACGGAAGAGTTATTCAGATTCTTAGAGGGACAGATTGCATGGCTTCTCAGCGAAGAAGGATTAGATTTTGAGGTATGAACGACACAGTTTCATTCCAACATGACTTTGTGGTACTAATCAAATTCTAGCAACAAATATGGGACACCCTATCCACCTGCCCTCTATTTAATAGAATCACATCCTCGTCCTCTGACGCCGCATCGGAAACAGCTGCCTCAGCGACTCGATGGGAATACATTCCACCGACGTCCGTCTCTTCCCCACCACTAGTACAATCTCTAGATGCGTTATTGTCTACACTTCCAAAAGATGTCAAATCCCGAAAGAGTCCCTTCCAGCATACTCTTCAGTCAATGTCTGACTTTACAGGTTATCTCAGTACTCAGGTTTACTTGCCTTATCGATCTCCATCCGTTGCAGGGATCCTTCCTAACGGCAATGGTCAGAGCACTGTCGAAGAGGAATTACGACGGGAAATCAGAGCATTGAAAGGACTGGTTTTGAATAGGTAATTTCTTATATCTCTACTGTTTTACTCAGTTGTGTTTGTGTTCTGACGTCAACTCCTTTTAGGCGCTCGTTTATGCCATCTATTCCAAGGCCAGGACTCACATCTTCTCCTACCCGTACTACCCCTTAAAATGATATTTTCTTATTCGAACTTATCAATGCGGGAGGCACCAAGATGCCTTCATATATAAAGATGGTCTGCAGCATCAACCTCGGGCCAAACAGAATAGGTGTGGTCTGTTACATATGACTGAACAATGATGTTAGCCGGAGTAAATTGTGTAGCGTATTTTCTATGGATAAATTTTACCAACATTGGCATACGCATACTAGTGGCAATGGGGCCCCCAATTTATTCTGGAATTGTGTTGGGCAACGTGCTAAAATGCACGAGGATCTTGAGTTGCAAGAATTGTTATCGTCGGTATCGATTAGGGGTTAAATCACTTCGTTGTGGTAAAGCATGCCCGAAGAGCCGCTGGTTCGATTCCAGCTACCGACAGTAGTCTCGATCTACAACAAAAGATTATTTCTTTTACAATTCACACCAAACGATTGGTCCGAGTTAATTCGGCATTATTTGGAAATTGGCCGCTGGCGAGCCGCGACAGCAGCCAGCTGGTAGATTACCAAAAGCGACATGTTTTTTCGCAGACCAGCAACTCTGTTCAAACTTGCTCACTTCCTAGATTGCCGTCGCTCTATGTCTTCTGAACGCACTTCCTTCAGTTCACTTAACGTCACGTTTTTGGGTACAGCGTCTGCCCAACCATCCACAACTAGAAACCATTCGGCCTTGCTCTGCGCCTTGGCAAAGATGTATGGCTTTTCGATTGTGGAGAAGCAACTCAACACCGGCTGCAGAAAAGCACAGTCAAGATGGGCAAAATAGAGAAAATCTTTATTACTCATACTCATGGTGCGTAACTTCTCAATCCTTTTCGAAGGTCATTATCAACCAGTTGTTGGGTTTAAAGGAGACCATATATTCGGTCTTACAGCCTTAATGGCCAGTTTGCTGAATGGTGCCGGTGGTGTAACGGAGGATGGAGCGGATCCACGACTCAATGTCGACACCACAGTAGCGGTCCGTCTCAGAAGCTTGATCTACTCTTTATCTGACTCGTGTGTAACATACAGACTCTTGAGATTTACGGCCCATTGGGAACACGAGCATACGTTCGCAATAGCCTTGCATATACTCACACCAATCTCGGCTCATCGTATGTTGTTCACGAGTTACGCTTTCCCTCGGATCCTGCTTCTGGCGATGTCACGACACTGGCTCCCTCATTATCAGAGTGTCCCTTTGGCCGTAACATAGAACAAGTCGATGGTTGCTGGAAGGACATATACAAAGACAGTGCCGTCACTGTCTCTGCAGCCCCGATCCATCACACAGTGCCCTGTGTCGGATATGTCGTTACAGAAGCACCAGTTGCTGGCAAGATTGACCCATCGAAATATATTCCCGAACTCAAGCGCACTGGTACACCTATGACAGTTATGCGTCAATTACAACAAGGGGAATCTGTCCTTCTCAATGATGGAACACAACTCCAAGGGCCTCCGCGTCGGAACGGACGAAAAATTGCGATTCTGGGCGATACATACGATCCGTCACCAATATCTGCTCTCGCTCAGGATGCTGATCTGTTGATCCACGAAGCTACGAATGCACATCTTCCAGGGATTGATCCAGCGACAAAAGCCACAGATACCTATGAAACGGTGCAGGAAAGAGCTATGTCGAGAGGACATTCCACTCCCCAGATGGCCGGGTCATTTGGAAAGCGTATTGGTGCAAAACAGCTAATTCTCAATCACTTTTCAGCACGCTATCCAGGAGATGATTCTGAAGAATCCAGAAAAATCATGAATACGATAGGACAGTTGGCGGCATCTGAATTTGGACATGACGTCGTTTGTGCGACTGACTTAATGACTGTAGACATAAATTTGAATGAGAAATAAAAATATGTTGCACAAAAAAGAAATATATAGCGGCATTAATCGTCTGGAGGTTCAGAAAGTTCGCTGCTGGCATCAGTTGCTTCCCCTTCTTCCATTTCCTCCTCGCGTTGAGATTTCTTTTTGTTCTTGTCTCGTGGGTCTTCTTCTACTTCACCCATTTCGATATCATCTTCCTCCTCGATCATGCCTTCGCTCATGACTGTCTGGCTTTCTGACACTGTTTCCGGCAACAAACCATCGTCCTTGTCCTCTTCTACCTCTTCAGCGCTGAAAGAAGTGAGACTACTCTCTACATCAGGTTCAGGCGCAGGTGTTGCTCTGAGGGATTGGGGATTGGATGGTGTTGGTGTTGTCTCAGGTTCTTTCCCCATGAATCGTAAAGAGCTAAGGTCGGAGATGATGGTATCGAGTGCGGATTTGTGTCCTTGTATCGTACGGTTCTGGGTATCATGTTCTGCTCGGATGGCCGCCATGTCATTTTCCAACGACCTTATTGAGCTAAAAAAGAAAGAATGAGAAGATAACTTGGGATTACGACTATCAAGAAACTCACGTCTCGAGCTCCTCTCTACTGGGCAGAGTATTGACCTTCTCAGCAACAGCGTCATACTCAATTTTTCTGCGGCGCAACATTTGTGCATGTTCCAATGCAACTTTAAGCTCTTCAATTTGCAATTTGAGAGTTCCATGCTCTTCGTCTTTTGGGAGTATGAGCATGTACTTCAAGGGTAGAGGATATAAATGTGAACGCACCAAGAGCTTGACGTTCTCGTTGATACTCTTCAACTTGTCGAGCCTCCGCCTCGCATATCATGGCACTCTTTTTCATCAGCAGTTGAAATTGCGCCAATTCAACCAAAAACCCTTCTCTTGCATCTTCTATGGATGCTGGGGTCGGAACGTTGCCTGGGAGCACGGGGACGATGGGCGTATGCGAAAGTGAGGTGTAGTTGTGAAATCTCTTGATTATACGGCGTAAAGGCCGCTCATCTATCGTAATTCTTGCAAGAGTAATCTGGTCTTTATAGAAGGTAATGGGATAAGTAGGTGAAACATGGGGATAACGGCAAATGTACCTTCTTCCTCAGCCGTTGGAGGTGGAATAACGATTGGCTGCGCAGGAGTGTTCGCATTACTGGCAGCAGCCATGTTGAATGGTTTTGAGATTCGATGCTCCGTCAACGCTTTGGTTGCAGAAAGAAACACGTCGAAGAAAGTGAAATGGAGGTGAGTTGACTGCAATGGCCGTTCCAGGCAAGCCGCGAACGAACGACTTGCCTGATTTAGGCGGTATCGTTTTAGGCTTGATTATATTTGGTAAATTGAAAAGTGTTGAAAATGCTAAATACAGGGAAAAATAGTGTTGGAAGGCGCATGTGTAGCTTAAAGGTTGGACAATTCCTTCGAAATCTGAATTAAATTAAATTATTCCATCCACAAGTGGTATATCCTCAGCATATCTATGGGAACGGCCCTAAATCTATCAGCGTCTAGGCTGACCAGCAGACACGATCTTTCGCTTTGTCTCCTCCTCCAAATATGCCCAATGGGCAATCTCTTGTGTAGCTTCAAATGAGCAGTGTGTTGCGTACCCTTCTACATGTGAGATAAGCTTGAAAGTCAAATCAGATTAGAGTAGAAATTGCTCACACTGAGGCCTTGAAGTAGGATTCCATAGATTTTCGATTGTTCCTTCGCTTTCGCTAGAGCATCATTATTTTGGGTAGTATGACGCACAATGAGCTTTGCGACTTCCTGCCGCAATCGAAGAAGGCTGGAAGTTTAATCATTAGAAACAACAAAGGATGATCATTGAAGCCTCATACTTTGAGAATATCATATTGTCAGCTTCACTATCTGTGAGGTAAACGAATGAATTAAGAAAACAACATATTGTTTGCAGATCTAGAATGTATGTCAGCAACCTGAAGTTAAAGATGGAACGAAAACCTACGTTTTCCACCATTGCATCCGTTGTTGTAGAAAAGACCAAAGTATCCGGTACTTGTCCCTTCAGCAAGCTTCCTCACACTATCAATATGCTCCGTCATAACCTTTTGAAATACCGGCCACATCTGTAAGCTCAAGCCGAACACGTATGTTTCTGCTAGAGGGCAATGGCGCTTCTGGATTTCTGCCACTATGTCCTCTGCCACTCGAATCATTGTGAGGAGGGGGATAGCTTGAGGCATGGGGTCAAGGGTAGACCGAACGAATGCCTATGGATGTAGCCTATTAACTATCATTCGGTCATTACACGAATAGCAAAGCTGGCATACCGTACAATATTCCATGACTGGATCCATGACCTGTTTCCATATGGCATCGAGAGCAGCCTGCTCTTCCTTTGACTTCGCCACAAATGAGACGAAGCCTCCTACACTGGAGTAGTACTAGACATCGGTGCTTTGGATTCAACATCGGACCCGAGGGTGATAATAGCTCTGTAAATGTTCCTCCATCAGGTGACAACACTGCCGAAGGTGGCATTGGAGCCAACGGTTCTGAGGGGGAGGTAATGTTTTGTGAACGTTGAAGAATGTCGATACGAAGCTGTATTCTGCTGTTGCGTTGTCCATGAAGACCAGTAGAAGCGACCTCACTAAGGCTTCAACATAGTCTTTCTATTACAAAAATGTTATCATTGTTGAGAGATGAGGAGAAAACCCCTTACATGTGTCTTGTCGTCTGCCATGTATGCAAGAGTAACCCCAGGTCCATTGATCTTTGCATGTTGCAATCGGTCTAGTTTGATGTTCGCCTCTGATTGAATGTTTGCCAATGATTCGAACTTCTCCGGCGTCCGCGACTACATGACTATTTAATTATTGAACTTGTGTATAAATGATAGAATTTACCTTGACCACTCCCAGACTTCGAGCATACCGCCGGAATCCAGTCTCATAATATAGGCGAGCAGCACCCACATAAGCGCGTTGTAATTCCGTTGCCACAGCTGGCGCTTGTCGTTGCAAAAAAGCAAATAAGGGGTTGTATTTGAGCAGCACT
>JACGCK010000411.1:0-27766 GCA_014925825.1 Pholiota molesta
TCGAGAGTCGACATGAGCCTTGAGGCATTGCTCCAGTCACCGACATACATACGTATTCGCCTCCACAGCGACAGGTAGGCATGCATTTCACACTTACCCCACACCGTACAGTAGTAAACAGACTCCTATGACGCAGGTGGGAAGCTTGTATATTTAAAGAGTGCACTTAATAGGATAGGCCCCACCAACCCGTAACAAATCCCTCGAACCACCTTCCCCAAATGCCTCTTTTCAAATCCAACAACAATAACGACGACTCCTCACCGAGGCGCAACAGCGCCGACCGCCACTCCAGCACCTCTCCAACCACGAAGAAAGCATCTTCTCTTCCAACAGCACCTCCCCCCCTCAGTCCACGACCAGCACTTCCGGCTCCAGCTTCTTCGGTCGTCGGCGTTCGAGCTCGGTCTCTGAGCGCGAGAGCACCAGCAAGCACAGCGGCTTCTTCGGCTTGGGGCATAACAAGCACGATCTCTCAAACGACCCCTCCATCCGCGGTGCACGCGAAAAGGTGGCCAACGCGGAGTCGGCTGAGAAAGAGGCGGATCGCGCGCTGAACCAGGCTCGTGAGCATGTCAAGTTGGCTCGTGAGCACGTTCGGATGCTGGAACGGGAAGCACTTGGAGGAGTGAGTAGCGCATTGTGATTTTTGTCGTCATATGAATAATTTGCTGATCATGGTTGTCGTAGATCGCGACGTTGCTAAAGCCAAACAAGCTGAGGCGAAGATCGTCAGCAAGAGCGCGAAGGGTCTTGGACGACATGACAACACATTTTGAACCTTCCCGAGAGGACATCTTTTTGGATATTGTTTTTCTTACCATTCGTTCCAAATTTCGATACCTTTTCTCTAGTTTCAAATTAGTGGACCAGATAATAGTGGAATATACCATCTTATAATTTAAGCTTCTGACAACTTGAGTGTCGTGGGATTACATTGCTCGCTCGACAAGGTATAGGTCATAAATACATTAAAAATACTACAAAACAGCATCAGCGACAGAAAGTGGTGGACTGAAATAATACTGACCAACTAGAAATAAGATCCAGCCCCTGCATAATTTCCTACTGGCGGGCGCTGCGATCTCCTGCTGGGATTGGTTCGTCCTTACCATCCACATTATCTAAATCCAACCGTTCTGCCTTGCGCCTAGTGTGTTCAAGAGACCCTGGTCCAAAGGCCGGAAGGGGAGGTGTGTAAGGTTTTGCGGGGATCGCTATACGGCCTCCAGGTATTCGCGATTGCAAATCCTGTTGCGTCGGGACGGGTTGGAAGTGCACCTGTCCAGAATTCAGTCGATCGATATTGCGATAACACGCTTAGACATACCGTATCGTTCGTCTTCTTATATTGAATAAGGAAGAGATTGACAGTCGTTAATTCGTCTTTTATCGTCGTTTTCCAGCGTTCTTCTTCTTCTTTTCTGGATTGTCCGAGCGATGGAAGTTTTCCAGTATCTTTGATCTCATCAAGCTCTTTCTTGGCCCACTGAAGGAACGCGACGGCTTCCCCGCCCTTTTCTGCGCCGCCTTTCTCGCCTGCGTCTACGCCGAGCCACTTATGGGATAGAGCATTATGCAATGTTGCTTGATTCGCCAGATAGTGCCGTAGATCTGCAGACACCTCTTTGCTTGAGTTGGTTACAGTCGCGAAACCTTTACCGGAAGGAGATTTGCTGGAGGCGGGAGTTTTGGCGAGCAGCCGAGCGGATGAATATAAGGAGGCGCATTCGATGTGCAACTTGGCTAGAAGTGCTGGTGGGGATGTGACTTGGGCAACGGAGGTCCCGGTGCGATATTGCTCTCATATGCAGATTTGGAAAGCAGCCTTCTTATGGCAAGAGTTTGGGCGTCCGCGAGTGACATCCTGAGAAATCGCCATCGGATTTAGAGGGGCGTTAAACATATGAATTAGAGAGGAATGCTTACTTTGCCAAGGCGCTATTGATTTCTCGACTGACATCGGGAGGCCTTTGTAATCCGGGAGGGCTGGTTCGGTTGGTCTCCCATTCAGGGATCACGGTATTGGCGATGAAAGTGAATATCCCACTCGCTCTACACAAAAAGTCGACGGCCACATTAAGTCTGTCGTCTCTCGCTTTGCGATCTGTGTCGGATATGGCGCGGTCGTGTTCGTAGATTCCGACAGAGGAGACAATGGAGTGAGCGAGATTCGACAGTGCGAACGCATATGTTAACAACGAGAACGAATAGTCGGCGTGTAAGCCAGGAATGTCCAGCCTGGGCGAAGAATTAAAGAGGTTGGCGCTCAACGTGGTACGCCAACTGAAAACTAGGGGGGATCTATTCAGTCAGCTTGCAACCTTCCAGCATGGGGTCTCTGGACATACTAGGCTCGTTCCTGATGCCAATTTCATCGTGAGCTGCACAGACCATAATAGCTTGCAGAAAAGGCAAGTATTCCTCAATAAACTGGGAGGCATTGCAGTCCGATTGGTAGTGGTCTACAAGATGATCGATCATGGACGCACCTTGACCAGTGTCAAGAAATCTTTTTCTCCATGATCAGTCCGCTTGCTCTCCTTCAGTACACCGCGCAGATTTGCTCTCGCTTCAGTGGCTTGCGGAATGTAGTGTGTGTAGGCTCTGTCAAGGCTATGGTCGACGCAGAAATTGGAAAAGGAGACTGCGCCGGTAGTCGGTAGCTCATATAAATACATGGTAGAACTTGGCAGAGTGGTGAACTTGTGGAAGCTGCGCTGGGCGGAAGCAAAATGAGGACAAAAGCAGAAAGTGCAAAAAGTGATTCGACCCAGGCTCGAACTGAGGACCTTCTGTGTGTTAGACAGATGCGATAACCAACTACGCCATCGAACCGATATTTGGACACTTAAATACGAGATACATAAGTGCTAAATAATGTGACCGTCACTCTGCCCATTGTGGGCTGGGATGCAACTCACTCTGCGATGGCTTCAACCTCCAAGGCGTCTTCGCCACCAAAGGATTATTTCAACGTCCCCGCTGCTCAACTGGTCGTGGTGGCTGCTAGACTATGGTTTTCTTTCATAAATCTCTCGGATACCCTGAAGTATAACCAACAACTCTCATCTCCTCTGACTTCCTTCTCCCAACGTGCGTTCGTCTTCCCCACTATCGCGTCAACCAGATAATAACGTGGATATTTGCAGTACGGGAAGGCATCTCCTTATTCAACAATGACATAGATCCATATTCCGGAGGGTCATTTCGTCACGTACGTGTACAGATCCTCACTTGGAGCACTTTCGCTGAGGCGACCCTTCTATAGTCACCACTCTTACTGTCGTTCTTCGCCACGATACTCCCCAATTCGACGAAGCTAGCGTCAATACTGTGGGCCCTTAATGACATTGCAGGTGCCTTAGCTATGGTACAAATTTACCGAGCTCGCCAAAACGTACGGCGGACTCCTCGCGATACTTTGGTCGCTGCATTGTGAGTGGCGCCCTACTTGATGATGAGGATTCCATTTGAACTCTCAACATAGATATCTCCTCAACCCTTATATCCTACTGTCTTCTCTCGCCTTATCAACATCGTCCATCGAAAATACTCTAATGCTTGTATCAATAATGTTTGCATGCCAAGGTAAATCTTTACGTCCTCCTTGCTACATCACTTATCAAAGTTTCCTTGTGCATAGGCAAAGCACCGGCGTCTCTATTTGTATTATCTTTCCTTGCACATCTATCATTATCCTGGATCGTGGTTCTGTTCCCAATCCTAATCCTACTCGTCAGCAGTCCGGTCTCCCACCTCGCTTCTCCTAAAGCGCTGCAAGCCAACTTCAGGAGAATGTTTTCTCTTTTCGGAGATTTTTATGTATATATTGTGACTCTAACACTTATCTCCACCCTCATTTGTGGGAACTCGAACTGGGTTTCTCAGACTTGGGGTGCAACGTAAGTTATAAAGCCTTTTCAGCTAGTGTTTTTCGATTAATGTATTATTTAGTCTGACACTCCCTGACTTGACACCAACAACTGGACTATGGTGGTATTTCTTCACGGAGATGTTTGACCACTTCCGGCCATTTTTCCTCATGGTCTTCAATGTACGTATTTCTGTTCAAAGACCATCCAGAAAGACGGCTAATGTAGGTTCAACAGGTGCATGTCTTGATATATGTGGTGCCAATCTGCATGAAATTCCAGTATGTCCTGTCTTTTCAGCGCGCTGAAATATTGGCCTGTGTTCTAATTTATCCTCTCAGATATGATCCACTCTTTGCTACTTTCCTTTTACTCGGAATTTTAGCATTGTTCAAATCATACCCGACCCTCTCAGATCCTGGCCTCTTCTTGAGCATGATTGCCGTCTTCCCAGAAATATATTCATGTAAGCGTCCCCCTCTACTTTCCCTTCGTTACCGTCCTCTAACCACAATTCCTCCAGACCTGAGGCATCCCATCGTCACGGCACTTCTCCATCTGCATTCATCGTTGCTTATGCCTCTTTTCCATCACCTATGGCTGACACAAGGGACCGGTAACGCGAACTTCTTCTATGCAACAACTCTCGTCTTTGCAATTGCGAACGGTGCCGCCTTGATAGATTGTCTATGGGCTGGATTACGAATAGCAATTGGCCCAGACGCTGATGGGTATGTGGTCACTCAAGAATAGAAATATGTTGTTGCTGCTGCTGCTGCATTAAGTACATCTATTTGTTCGATAATTATTCACATGTACTCCTCTGCGTTTGGAGACTTGTTGTACATGGTCAATGCAACCCGAAAAGGGTAACATTAATATTATGACTGAGGTGAGGCTTCTAAGAGATGCTCTACTATGGATATGTCTATCGGGATTTTTGCCTTGTGCAGATAATCATCATTCCTACAGCCCAGATGCAAAGAGTCAGTTCAGATAAAGGGTCATCGCAACGACGCAAACGCACCAAAACTGTTAGTTAAAGCATTTAGTGAGCAAATATTAAGGCTGATACATAAATCATCACATACCTTTGAATAATGCCGTGTGCCAGAATCGCACCTAGAATACAGGTCACTGCACTGTAAAAGTGTGCAGTAGAAGGAATGTATGCTCACAAAATGGTGACGACTCTCTGTCCATCGGACCAGCCCTTCTGCTTTACGAGCTTCACGCATGCCATCAAATTACAGGCGCTGCTCGATCCCAAGAACAATCCGTCGTGCTTTACCAAATAGCGAGACATCGCAACGGCTTCAGCATCGGTTATCCTGTCAAAGTAATACATTAGCAAAGGGGAAAGGATGAAGTCGATTTTGAGTTACCGAAAAGCATCATTGACGATTGGGAGCGCCAATTCTATGTTGTGCGTCAATCGGTTGATGCCGCTGCGTCCTTCCATGAGAATCCCAATCGAAGCAGTGGACTAAGTAATTGACTTACATTCCTTCGACGACCGTGTCAACTTGGTGTCTCCGTTTTGTGCCTTCGGCTTCCCTGCGATCGAACATCACTCCGTATTTGACCTAGTTCATTGTGAATTCCAGAATCCAGCCTTTGAAAGGAAGTTGCATATTACCTTGTTATATAGGCCACTTCCTTCGGGATCTGCAATCGCAACGAATACATCCGGGTCCATGGATTTCAGATATTGGCCTGTGCCTGCAACTGTTCCTCCAGTCCCTGGTGTCAGAAGAAATGTGCTTAGTTTTTGTTTAGAATTATGAGCGCCGGAAAATTATATACCTGCGCCAGAGACGAAAGCAGCCACTGTCCCATTTGTCTGCCGCCATATTTCTGGTCCTGTGCCCATGAAATGTGCGTCAAAATTGCTCTTATTCTTAAGGCGTTGTTAGACAGATGTGATAACATTCAGGACAACGTGTAAAGACTGACCTCGAATTGATCCGCGAAAAATCCTCTCGGGGATTCTTCTTCTTCCTCTTTAGCCCAAACCTCGTTATCATTGGTGTCAAACTCCACATGATGTTCAGGCGATGTTACTAGCACGGTATTCGAAGGAGAGTGGAAGGTATGCGAGGGGAGTGTTTTAGAGTCGAGAGTGCTCTTATCTATCTTATCCATTTGTCCGAATTTACTTGCTCGCTGGCGAGCAAGATTCTAACAGGTGCTGCATGAATAGCTGCGTAGCGTGCTCCGCATCTCTTTATCACTCACCACATACTGAAGAATAAGGAATGTCAGTGT
Source organism: Pholiota molesta (assembly GCA_014925825.1). Taxonomy (NCBI): domain Eukaryota; kingdom Fungi; phylum Basidiomycota; class Agaricomycetes; order Agaricales; family Strophariaceae; genus Pholiota; species Pholiota molesta. The sequence goes on from JACGCK010000411.1 coordinate 6,144, forward strand.
TAAGCAATACCGTAGAAAGATAGGTTTACAAACCTGCTTTTTATCTACGATACTCGCTGGCCGAACTTGCTCCACAGTAGCACCAAGGGCTTCCAAGGCTTTAACCTTCTCCGCCGCAACATCGTCGGGCATAATGATAGCTGCTATACATTGAGTGCACTTGCCAAAAAAAAAGTATCTGAAGAAAGAACAAACTTGAATCATAACCTCTGGATAGGTTGGGAAAGAAACATCGATAAGTGGGCGAGTTGGGAGCAAGTAAAAAGATTAGAAGCACCACGCACCTAGCCCTAGCGATAGTAGCTATTGAGATACCTGTGGATCCTACAGTTCCTTCAAAAATTCGCGATCCTGTATATGGTCGAATAAGACCCTGCTTTTCAGCGTCATTGATCACTGAACGCGGCTCTGTCAAGAAATGTCTTTGATAATGCAGAAAGTAAGACGCACTTTGCAGGGCTACGCGATCCTTCACGCTTCCTCCAACATTCAAGAACTACGAAGGATTCATGCTTCCATAGAAGAATAGGTTTGATTCTGCGCGAACCTCTGCTTTTCCAAGAATTTCTACCCCAAGTGCATCACTTAGAGAGTTAATTCTGACCAATGGCGTGTTTCCTAGACGTAACATGAGAATTGTTCAAGAAGGACTGTAGATATGAATTTATACCAATAAGACCCGGGACGCCATTCACAATCTCATCGCTCCGTAATTCAATTGGTCGAGGAGCAAACTGTTTTATTTGACGCTCCTTCTTCCGTTGTTGATAATAGACCGCGAGCGAGGTGGACGTTATGGAGAACGAGAACCCAATCAAGACGCCAATGAGGACATGGCGCGTCGTTGTTCGCGAAGGCCACTTCACCCAGGAGAACAGGGACTCGGACAGTTTAGAGGTCCAACCCATGGTGGAGTGTGCAGAGTTGGTGCAGGTATTGTTGACGCCCTAGGTCGTCTCGGGCCGGAGCCAATTTCAATACGCATACGCCCACCTTCGTTTTTCTACACAACACAAACAACACTCGCAGGTGTCCTGGTATTCTTGAAGCTTGAAAGCTTAAATTATGAAACACCATTTCTTTTTAGCTTAATAACAGCTCGTCGGTGTAAGTAATGCATAGACAATGTCAAGTCTTCAACCATCCGGCCATCAAGTCGCCTGCTTTTTCGTGCCACCACCGAATCCTCCCGGTGTCAATTCATTTAATATCTGGTCCAAACTTCGAGTCAACTCCCCCGGCGTCGCCACGAAACCTTGCACTCGTGGTTAGCACGGCCATGGTCTGCTAAAACAATCACCGACTCCGAAATTCGAAGGATGCCAATCAGTTGTGGGTTGGGTGGTATGCATTGCCATTAGTAGTTCTCCCGGCCCAAGCCCGGTCACATTCTGCCAGCGTAGAACCTTGGAAGCTGAAGGGTTCTTGCCTGTTCTTGCTCTCTATCTCTGCCAAGCCGCATTGCATCCAATCTCTATCGGGAACCGGGTACGCTCCTCGCATGGCTTCCCGTGTATGACGCGATCCAATCCTGACTAACTTTTCGTTCCGTCACTTGACTAGCTTCGTGATTGGATTTTCTCATTATAAAAGTGCAGCAAACCATGCCAGCATGGCATTCTTCTCCAAGTTAATCAATCTTACCACCGTGCGCAGAATGTCTACCACGATAACGGGCACTCAGAAGAAGTTCTTGGCTTCGCCTCACTTTGCTGTTGTAGGCGCGTCAAAGGATACGAGCAAGTATGGAACAAGGGTACGCAATCATAAATTGATTCAACTCAAAGCTGCTAACGTGAAGTCTAAACGTTGGAATAGGTTTTGAAGTGGTACCAAGACCGTACCTACGATGTCGTCCCTGTCCATCCTGTGAGGCATTCAACTATAGAACTCTCAGTAATTGACTAAAACATAATCCACCCCTACTTCAGAAAGAGAAGGAATTAGAAGGCTTGGAGACTATTAGCTCGATCGCCGAGCTCAAGGAGCCCACAGAAACAAGCATTCATATCATCACTCCACCCAAGGTTTGTTTGCATTTATATTCTCCCATAGAAGCGAGAGGTATTCACTAAGGCCTTTAGGTTACTTTATCCATTTTAGAGAAAGCCAAGGAGCTTTCTGTGCCGTCCTTATGGCTTCAACCTGGAGCTGAAGATGAGACCGTCATCAAATACATCAAAGATAACAACCTTGAAGACCGTGTAATTTATGGCGGTCCTTGCATCTTAGTTGAAGGAGATGCCATCGCTCGGAGCAACGCTGCTTTGCTATAGACTGCAGATTGAATACTTCAATGACGCAACTGTAATATTATCTTTTAGATGTTGTAATAAATAGCCAATTTGCCCCAAATTTGCCCTGTGTATGTTCTCGATACGTTTTCACCTCAAGTTACTATATTTTCCAGTTAGAAATAAAGCCCTGTCCAGCCTCTCGAGTTAACCGTGATCTCGTCGCCGCCATCTGGGTCGCCGTAGAAATGGGTCCACTGCGACGGCGTCGATTCTTCATCGCGGCGCATCATTGAAGCCTTGAATTTTTGCGCGCCAGTCATAGTATACGACTTCGAGTCCATACCGATCTTGCCATTAAAGCCAGAGCCGCGATACGTCAAGTACATGTCGGCATTCCTAGACGAAGTGTGCATAGCCTGGATAGGGCGGATGAACGCATTGCTTCCAAGGTAAACGAAATCTGCACGGCCAGCACCCGTGGCGGTCCGGAGCATGGCCTTGCTAGGATGGGCGGGGTCAGCAGGGGGCGCCGGCGCGATCTTCACATTCGCCACAGCGTCCCAGCGCTGCGTCTCGATCGACAGGTTGTCCACGATCTGCGCCTCGCCGACGAGCCAGCCGCGGTAGACCTCGAGCTGCAGGTTCTGCACCGCGACGTCCGCGCTGGGCACGAGCAGGTTGTTCTGGTTGAGCGCGTACAGGGTGACCTTGAGCTGCTCCATGCTCGCGCCGCCGTGCGTGCCGGGCGCGAACTGCGCGTGCGCGACGGCGTGCGCCTGGACGTGCATCTTCTTCAAGTTGGACGGGAGGTACATCTTGACGTCGTAGCGCATGCACTGCGTCTCGTCTATGATGGAGGGCGTGTCGAGGATGAGCCGGCTGCGGGTGATCGAGCCGTCGGCGTTGGCGTCGGGGTAGACGATGTTGAGCTTCTGCAGGAGGTCCTCTTGCGTTGCGCGGATGGTGATTTCGTATTTGATCTCTGTTGCGCCAGCGTCGGCGTCGGCGATGGTAATAGTGCCTACACTGCCGCCACGGACGTCGAAGGAGGAGCTGCCGCTGCGCGTTGCGAGCGGGATGGAGATATGGACTTCAGAGCTGTTGTAGATATATGGGGCGTTGAGGCATCCAAGCGAAGTGCTAAATTGGGGCATTCCCTCGAGACCAGTAGGGGCGTCCTTTGGGTAGGATTCAACAGTAAATACTGAGAATTCATATTCCAGTCGAGGAAAGCACTCACTGTCATAGCCCACTTAACCGCCTTGAAGCCCGCGTAAAGCAGATAGCCGACCAGCACGATTCCAACCGCTTTCCAGAAGAGCGAACAGCTGCCAATCAAGAGGTGAGCGTTAACGCTCTAATTCGACTCGCAGAAGAGAAATGATAATAATCAAAGATCACACTCACTCCATTCCGCAGCACATACAGCAATTCCTCTTCGGCTTGGATCTCCGCATAGACGCAGGAATTTCCGTATCCAAGAGCGCGACTCCCGGGCCCGCGCCTTCTAGGTGCTCGACGGAAGGGCTCACTAGCGCAACGCGGCCTTCCTCATCATCTGCTGATGCTTGCTTGTCTACAATGCCACTAATATCAGCTCGTACGCCTTCAACGAAAAGGTCAGCCACGTACACTGGTCGTACTTATCCTTTATCTTGAGAAGCGCCATAACACCGCCTATCATCCCAAAGAAGGTGAGTCCCCCACCACTAGAGCGTTGGGAGGGCATCGGTTGCGCGTCAAAAGGGAGTGTGGGGAGAAACTAAAGTATGTAAAATGGAGAAAGGAAAGGAAGAAGTGATAGGCATCGGCGATAACTGGCTTGCGGGTTATAAGGAACCCAAGCCATCAGGGAAATCAAGGTGGTTATAACCCGTTATAACGTAGTTTTCTGCGTGAAGTCGGCATTGGCACAAGGCACATTTATAAATAATACTCCGCTCTGTTCGCGTGGGCGTTTGATCCTATGTTTGTCATGTCAGATTACAATCCTCAAAAAACATACGCGCACACGCTGTCATACTTTACTTGCGCACAAACTTCGACTTCTGACACAAATGCATCATATAATCCTCACCAAAAAACATACAACCAAAATCAGTACATACACACCACCAACGAACTCAGCCGGCCCACCTACGTAGTTACACTGCAGAAAGCTAAATAAAGATCATAAACATCCCAAACGGACAGATTCATCAGTCAGTTGTTTCCCCATGCCGGTCCCGCGCGGGAAGTAAACTGCGCGTCAGCTGCGCGTTCAAGCCAGTGCGCCCTGTGAAAAAGAAATCGCATATCACATCAATCCAAGGCACAAAACACCCAACGCAAAAGGCCAGTGGTTTTATGATAGGGAGAAATGACGCACCATGGGATCCCAGGGGGGCAGGACGACCTTCTCCCCGGATTCATACACCTGCACGAGCTCCTTCGGAGCGAGCGCCTTAGGAACGACGACCTGGTACACGAATCTGCCACCGCGCGCTCGTTAGCATCCCGCTCCATCAAAAACGACGGACTGCGCAGACGACGACACGCACTGATCGAACCACGCATCGGTCATGACGAAGTACCCCTCCTTGCCCGCGGTCTCGCCCCACGAGTTCTCGACCTTGTAGCGGATGGGCTTGCCCGCCTGGTCGAGGTGCACGGCGGTGATGACCATCGCGTGCGTCATCGCCGAGTCGCAGATCTCGAGCCGGTCGGCCTTGCTCAGTCCCAATGTGATGTCGAACGCGTTCTGCGAAGGAAACAGACAAAAGCTCGTCAGCACTAGAGGCCTAAAACTGAGTGAAAGCAAGAAGAGACCGACCTCGTATTCGAAGAGGGCCGTGTCCATGATTCCGTACTCCCTGTCGGAGTATTTGCCGACATCACAACCGAAGAAAACCGGTTGGCCAGCTTTGATCAGCTATGAGGAGTTCGTCAATAACCACCATTTTAAAGGCGCGGTGAAGCAGCTGGAACAAACCTTGACTACCATGGCCTTCATGTTTTCGATTTCAGTGTTCACATCTAATAGTTGGATTCTTAGTATTTTCATCATGGAACGGAATAAGAAATTCTTACAGAGAATAGGTCTGCCTCCCCATATGTTTCCGAGCTTGTCAACGGTGTAAAGTTTGTTGAAGGCGTTACGAGGATCATTGATGAGGGAGAACGAGTCGACGGGCTGTGCAAATCATTTAGCGGATCACACACGTGGATCCCAAGAGAGAAACGCACGGAGTAGGGCTTGCTCGCAAATTGCTCGAAGAAGTCCTTGGGCGAACCTTCCCAACGACCAACCTTCTCATCAGAATCAATGTATTCCCAGACGAACCTCCTGTTAGGGTTGGGAGGAACACCGAGAGTCGCCGTCATGATATTGTACACCTCGCGGATCAGCTCTTCCTTCTTGGCTCGGAGAGTGGCGATGACTGTTTCTTCCTTGATATGGGCGCTGCGGAGCGTATCAGCCAAAGTGCGGAGGATGAGGGCGTGCTCGCGGAGCTTGGTCTTTAACAGGGCGTTGAGCGGGCTCGAGAGGGAGGAGTGGGCCGATTCGGGGTAGAGCGACTGGGGTACGAGACCGTAGGTGTCCATCAGGTTGACGACCATGTCCCATTGGCCACCATCACTGATGAGGTCGCTGGAAAGGTGGGTGATGAGACGATCGTCGATGGGGAGGTCGGCATTCTCGATCATAAGCTCTAAGTAGTAGTTGGACTTGTTGAGCTTATCCCAGAAGAACAGATAAGACTGCAAATAGATTCATTAGACTTGATCCAGAACAGTTGTATGTGCCCACGCACCTGAGAAAGCTGGAAGTCCTCCAGCTTCAAGCGTTTCATGATACCGTAGCGAATGACATTGGTGGTGGCGAAGAGCCAGCAACGGCCGCTGCTCTTCTGGTTGGTGATGGGGCCAGTCTTGAAATCCAATGCGTGGTTGAAGATGTGCTGATCTTTTATCTTGGCCGCACGGGATGTGAGGACCGAGCGGAGGTCAGCCTGGGAGAGGATGGTGCGCGCCAGCTGGACCTTGGAGTTGGTGCTAGCTGAGGCCTCCCAGGACTTGACGTGGCCGAGAGTGAGGGATCCGTCGCTCGACAGCGGGGCGCTGATGTGCATGGAGGAGATATTGTCTGCCACGCCATCGACGAACTCGACGTCCTTGTCGTCGAAAGAGGCCTTGGTGGGGGTGGGGATGCGTGAAGATGGTTGATTGCCCATGGTCAGTTGATTTGGCGGCGAAAGAGGTGAAGACAGGGATTGTGAACCGAGCACAAGGGAGGACAGAGGTGATTTGACGGCCAGCGTCGTAATAAGGGAGGACCTTCCCTCTGTGAACCGCAATTATGGACGGAGCACACGCTGCGTTTGATAGTAATATTAGCAATTATTTATTTTTAGACATAGCAGATAACCGGCCCGGGGTCTTATCTTTACTGAAAGTGGCGGGGGACGGATCAGTTTCTGCCACACTCCAGTGACTACAAAAACAGGGGCTAATACTTTGGATGGTTCTCAAGCATGTATGATGTCAAAACCTCGGAAAGCCCATCGATTTCAAGGCGTGTGAGTCTGACATCTCCTATTTCAAAGTACGGTTGTACATCCAGCATGGTACGCAAAATCACACGCCGTTTCTTCTTTCCTGACCATGCCATCCGTATTCAGCCTCATATTAGTCGCTGTGCCCGCGATTGTCTTAGCAGGCATATTCCAGGTCTATATACAGCCCATACTTTTGGCGTGGGGGCGCGGGCGCGAAGTCGTACCTCTCAACAACGACTATTGCAAGACGGTGCCCCAGCTCAAAGCATGTGAAAGTGCGCACATAACTCACCTTTAATCTCCAACCATCAGCCAGGCATCCGTTCTGACCTCCAAATGTTTCTGCCACAGAGATCGTCCTGCACCCCGACTCTGGGCTTTTGTATCTCGCCTGCTCAATCCCATCGAGCCGCACGCACTGGACGCCCGCAGTGGGCCGCCTGAACGAGACAGGGGCCTCCTTCAACGACTATGTCGCTACGTATGATCCCAAAACATCTGCCATCACACGACTCTCCGTTGCCAATTTTACGAGCACGCGCGGTCTATCGTTGCATGGCATGGACGTCGTGCCTTCATCCGAGAACCCCGCCGAGTTGTTCTTGTATCTGGTGAACCATCGCGCGCCGATAGGCGCCAAGGCCGCTGATGTTGGTGCAGACTCAGTTATTGAGATCTTCAAAACGACTGTCGGAGGAAGTAAGATGAGCCATGTAAAGACGGTGGAGGATCCTATTATCATCACGCCAAACGATTTGGTTGGCAATCCAGATGGAAAAAGTTTCTATTTCACAAATGACCACGGAGAAAATAAAGTTGGACTTGTAAGTCCCCGTCGCACTGTTAAGACACAGGCCGATGAATTAACCTTCATTCAATTTTTTTAGATCCGAGAATTTAATATGTTCTCCTGGAAGAAAGACACCTCTGTCGGATACTGCGATACGGACACAGGCTGTAAATACGCCATCCAAAATATGCACGGCAACAACGGGATCGCACGGGCGCCTAATGGCACCATTTATGTAGCGGACTCTAGCACAGGCGGCCTCAGCATTCTCGAACCTCAAGCGGATAATACGCTCGTTCTGACGGATATCGTCCCAGTTGGTAAGTGCCAAAGCCAACGACTCGAGCTGCACGCCTGTGGTACTTACCGTTGCTTGGCTTAGATCGCGGCATGGATAACCTTGCCGTGGATTCAGAAGGATATGTGTGGGCGGCCGGTCTGTATTCATCGTCTCATCTTCTTGGAATAGCGCATGCTGATGTTTAAAAACAAATAGCATTCCCTGACATGTTCGCACTCCTTTTCAAGCATTTCAACAATCCAGAGGTCCCGTCGCCGACAACCATCTACCGTTTCTCCCTCAACACTGGCCCCGACGCAGTGTTGGGCGTGAAGCACAAAGTCGAAAAAGTACGTGACTGCATGAGAGTCCTTTTTGACCTTCGTATGCACGGTATTGATATTTTCATCTTTTCTTATCAGATGCTTGAAGACGATGGCACGACGGCATCTGGGACCACTTCTGCGGTGTACGATGTAAAGCGTAATCTCCTATTCATGAGCGGTGTGTGATCCTTCATTTTAGTCTGCTCTGCATTTGCGAGTTACTGACATATGCCCCATAGGACTGGCGTCTCCGCATCTGACAGTTTGCAAGCTTTAAATTTAAGTAGTCACGACAATGTACTCGTTATTCTTGGGAATATACCCGCCGCCTTGGAAAACCAGCACAGCAAGACCTCAAATTGATAAGAGATTTATCAGCCGTTCAATATGGTGCTTGTGCAAACGCCACGGAATGCCAGATATTCCGAATCCACAACAAACGCGGTATATGTTCTTGCCGCGGAGTTTATTTCTCAGATATTCTATCTTCCAAGAAATTGTCTCTTTGATTTGCAAAATTTGCAAGCAATTCGCTTATTTTGAACACAAATAGTATGGACAGGGTCGAAGATCAAAACCAAGTCGCGTCTCGGAGCGCTTTATTGGACCAAAGGCTTGCAAAGTATAAGTATGTATGCAGCACTTTGTCTTCGCAATCCTGCTTATAGAGTGAAAGAAGCTTTGATGATCCAGAGTACTTATACATGTCATATTACACCGACGATCAGTGATGCGTTAGTTACGCACGGTCATCGAGACGTTCAACATTAATAGATCGACGCGAGTCCGACGCGCGTCCATATCCCCTCCTTCATCCGTGCACCCGTCATCAGTCCTCTGTCCGCAAAATGGGCACACTGACGCGTATATTGGTCAATGTCCTCGTCGTAGTCATAGCCGTTTTGGGTGGATTCTACCAGTTCTACCTAAAATCGTTCCTCGCAAGAGCGGGCATCAGTCCGGCTCGCGACATTCAGTCATTAGGGAACAAGAACTGCAAGACCATACCTGAGCTACAAGCTTGCGAAGGTATATCCGTCCACCAGAGAAGCTAGTGATACGCTTTCCTGACGTGTCTTCTGGATTGACCCCTGCAGAGCTCATTCTGCACCAACCGTCTGGCCTCGTCTACCTGGCATGCTCAACGCCGTCTAGCAGGGCGCATTGGATTCCGGCCATGGATCAGCTCAATTCCACTGGAGCGTCTTTCGAGGACTACGTGGCAATGTACGACCCGTCTACATCGCGTGTTACGCGCTTGACCACGTCTGATTTCAATGGCGGACGCGGATTGTCGCTCCACGGCATGGATGTGGTAGCGTCGACAACGCATTCAGAGCGCCTGTTCATGTACTTGGTGAACCACCGTATCCCGCTTGGGGATGTATCCCCTAAAGATGTCGGAGCCGACTCAGTTATTGAGATATTCGAGACGGCGGTGGGGAGCACGGTGATGAAGCACGTCAAAACGGTCGAGCACCCGATGATTAACACACCCAACTCTGTCACCGGCTCTCCTGACGGCAAAAGCTTTTATTTCACAAACGACCATGGCGTTCGTGTCGGTCTCGTGCGTCCCCGTTCTCTCCTCCCCGTCTGCAATTTGCATTGAATATGGCTCATTGATCAGGTGAGGTTGCTGGACATGCTTGGCCGCAAATCGTCGTCTGTAGGCTATTGCCACATTGACGAAGGCTGCAAAATCGCGCTTTCAAACACGTTCACAAGCAATGGTATAGTGACGGCGCCTAATGGAACAATATACGTAGCGAATGGGATTGGAGGTGTTATCGATGCTTTTGAACGGCAGACAGACAACACTCTTGTTGTAACGGATTCAATAAAAATAGGTCAGTGGGTTGATACGTTCTGTATCTCTAATACCATGCTAACCACGACTAATCACATCATAAACTTAGATTATATCATCGACAATCTTTCCATAGACGCCGATGGCCAGCTATGGGCTGCAGGTAAACTCAGATCTACCAGGTACCGCACATAATAGAAAAGCTCACAGAGCGATCACAGCTGTTCCAAAACTCTGGACAGCATTCCAGCACATGAAGTCTCCATCGCTCCCCTCTCCATCGTTGGCCCTTAGGATCTCGATTAACACTGGTCCAAATGCATTCTATGGTGAAAAATATAAGGTTGAAAAAGTACGCGAATGTTTGCTTTTAGCGAAATACTGAATGCTAATCGCAAAGGGCAGATGTTCGAAGACGATGGAAAAGTTATGCCAGGCTCGACTTCTGTATCATACGATTCAGAACGAAAAAAGCTGTATCTAAGTGGTATGTGTACTCCTGTCACGTCATGTGGCACCCTATTGACTTCTTTCAAGGCATAGCAGCTCCTCATTCTGCAGTTTGTGATTTGTAAGTTTGGACACAACTTGAAGAGAGGGAAAGAAATCATGAATATCATATTCTTTTTTGCGTACTGGGCATAAGAAAGGACCATAACTAAACACGAAAGCCCCGACCGCATGCCAAGAAGGCATCTAGATGACGATATGAGATGCCTGGATTTAATCCCAGCCGCTGTTGCCAGCAGCAGCAGGTGCCTCTGCACCCCATCCTCCAGCAGCGGGCTCAGCAGACCAGTCAGTGTTTCCGGGTTGAGCCTCCGCAGACCAGTCGAGAGCGCCTGAGAAATTTTAGTGACAAGTGCGAGGTAGATGGGAAGTCGCTACTCACCACCCTCAACAGCCAATGCAATTCCTCCAGAAGGTCCACTTGGGACATCCCAGTCTGCCTGACCGACGGGAGCCTCGACCTCGGCACCTTGTTGAGCAGCAAGCTTGGCCTGAGCCTCCTCCTGTTGCTGCTTCTCAACCTCTTCAGGATCCCTGTAGAAGAACATGTCGACCATGACATTCCAGCCGTCGCTTGTCCTGGGAACGGTGCCGCGGAGACGCAGGACTTCACGGGCAAGGAGCCACCAGATGAGACCGATTGAGTGCCTCGTCTTGTTGTTAGTGGGGATGGCAACGTCGACGAATTTCAGGGGAGCATCAGTGTCGCAGAGAGCAATGACGGGGATGTTGACGTAGGAAGCCTCACGGATGGCCTGGTGGTCGACACGGGGATCGGTGACAATGATAAGGCGGGGCTCCTTGAATGAACGGGTGATGTAGTTCGTGAAGGAACCGGGGGTGAATCGTCCGGCAATAGCCTGGGCGCCGGTGTTGGCAGCGAATTTGAGGACGGCGCGGTGACCGTAGGGGCGGGCGGAAATGACACAAACGTCATTGGGGTTCTCGATGGCAGCAATGATACGGGCAGCGAGGACAAGCTTCTCCCAGGTCTTTCCGATGTTCAAAATGTGGATGCCTGCACCAGGTAAGGCCAAAATGAGCGTTTTCGCGCTGGAGAATACACGCACCATCAGCGCGCCTCTTCCAGACGTAAGACTCCATCTGCTTGTCGCAATTTTTGGTGCCGATGTGGCATTGCGCAGCCAACAAAAGCTGAATCTCCTCCTCGGTCGCGCTCAAGACGGATGGTAGTTTCGATGCCATATTGTGGGATAACCTAAGAGACGCAGGGAAACAGTTCAGAGTCTGGTCAACATCCAAAACAAGTCGACCGCATCCATCCCAATCTGAGCTCGAATTCACTCGTTCTTGCTCCCTGGGCGATATGGACCATCGGATTGACGTACCGTGAAGCTTTTGGAGGCTTGAAGGTCGGCTTGAACGACGTTCACGGTCGATTTTGGTGATCTGGCGGTTGCGGCGGTCGTCCACAAAGTTTGCCCGATTCGTGTGCTAAGTATTCCCACGCTTACTCCCTTTTCGAATTTAATTATTGTATTTTGTTATTGTGATAATTCAAAGCATCCCCCGCTCTCCTGCATAAAAATCGTAACCTGTGGATGTACTGGGAGAGATATCTACGTTTCTCTACACTTTATCAGGACCCCGCTTCTGTCATGAAATTGTGACATGGAATGCGTGGATTGAATTAATTGAATGAACTATTTGATACAGTGTGGGCAGAGTGCGACTGCTCTCCTCTAAATCTCAACATAATTACTGAGAATGGTGACTAAAATATGGTATATCTACGGGAGAAGTGCCTCTTCGGCGTTCATGATTCGACATTTCAAATTCGACGTCATTCCACATCGTAGTCAACTGCACTGTTGGGCGACCTGCTGTCGCTTCTGACCGCGTTGGAAGATTTTGCATGTTAATTATCAGTCGGCACCCCTTCCAAATGGTATGCCGTCAGTATGAAGATATAAGGTGATATAGCCAACTTACCGAACAAGCCACTACTGACAGAAACCAGCTGGTCGTACATAGTGTCAATTTTCAACAATGTAATTGAGAAAGCAGCGTGGCGCACGAGTTTCCAATCGGAGCATATTTAGCCTGCATGCTCGTTGCAACGACCGTCATTGTCGTTATTACTGAGGCCCACTCGTGTGTCAATATACACACTAAATTGATGTCGAATGACTCACTAATAAGAATGAAGAAAGCTGCAGTGCCGTCCCTAACCATTAACATCATGATGGGCACTTTTCCCCATCCATGTCGTACCGCGACTTTATACTTGGCCAACGTTAGAACAAGAATCGTGACTTGGGAGACGATGGCGCTAATTCTGTTTCAATACATGTCTTTCCGTGAGCCATAGGAATTTGAAGGATCTGGTCTCGTCATACCCAAAATACGTGTAAGAATTGGGACTTGTCAGCAAGATGTATGATGGAGCGAAGCCTTTTCCAGGGGTGCTGAAGACAGTACCAGCCACCACGGCGCCGATTTGCCCAAGTATCAAGCACCCAAAAATGAGGCCGACCCATGGGCTCTTTTTGTATAGAGCATAGACTGGAATATGCCAAGGAGTGATAAATTAAGACATTAATTTGAAAGAGAGGTACTTACCGCGGGCCATCAGGATAATCTCCACGGCCGTCATAAGGATGCTTCCTATGATAACCTGGCACATGTACCAATTTTTCAGCGCGCCTTTGCTCATCATCTTGTCGGATTCTATGGCCTGCTCGACAGATCGATTGGCTCTATAATACCCCGGTTGAACAGAGTAGAGAGGGCAGATACGGTTTCTTGACGCACATTTGAGCCGCTAATGCGAAGTAGCGGGTGAATAGAAATTGCCATTTGATCCACGAGTTATTAGGTTTCCTGTATAGGACTTCATTCATTAGATGAAGATAAGCATCATAGTGAAATCTTACACCCAAATCGTGTTCACCTCGTCATCTAAGGTGATACATATGTCATACAAGAGGAATGTCAAAGAAGCAACTAATCGAAGAGGTTAGATATGTCTGTCTTTCCACAAGTTAAGTAGTGCACTTACCTTGCCCGCATGATATAACGAGCAAGGACTGCTTTGACATCCTTCAAACCCTCTGAATGACCTCCCAGGTTGGTCAATGATATAAACACAGCAGAATTAAAGCAAAGACAGTGGGGCAAGAAAGACAGCTAACAGCGGAACAAGATAAGGAAGGGAGATGTAATGATGTTTGAAAAGCGCAGCCAGGTTGTTAAATTGACCTGGCATGAAGACGATGTGGATACGTTACTTTCTCAGAGACAGAAACAGCAAATGCTCCCGTGCGCTGTAGGGCGACACGCCGTCCTGCGAACCGAAAAAAGTCGCCTTGCTTTGGGTCCGAAGCATTGACCCCAGGAAGCGCGTTACCGCCGCTATCTGAGATCACAGTCATTTCCTCGGAATAGTTCAGGCCTGACATGCACTGGAACCATTTGCTGGTATATCCAATGTGGGGTTTGTGATGATTCCACGAGGGGAACACATGGTTGTCCAGACTCCAAACAAAAAGCACTTGCGCCAAATCAATCTAGACTCTACTTGGGAAGAGAATTTTCTGTGGACCTTTGCCGTTCCCAGGCAGCTGAGGCGGAGAAGTTACAGTGACGGAAGATATCCAAGAACATGGCCTAGAGCACGAGAGCGAATTCACTTTCCATGCGAAAGTAAACCGAAAGCACTGTTAAAATTTGGAGACGGATTCACTGCGTGAGAAAGACCTTCGCCAAGTTCTTCAAAATATCCGCCTACAGGAGCCTCGAGACTGAGAAAAGACATATTTTCTCAACGCAGATGCATAAATTTAGACCTCGACACGCGCCCCGTGTCGGTCCGCCGGAGATATAGCCAAGCAGATAGATCCACGAGTTTTTCATATGTAAGATTCAGGCATCAGGCGTAACATTTTAGCAAGAGATTTCTGGGAACTTGACGGTGGATATTTGAATACACGGTGCGCGAGATATTGTATTGGTCTAAAGGAAAAACTGTTGGTTGAAACAGGCAACAATCATCGAAAAGAGATCTTACGTAGGTCTCCTCCAGTCCTTAATACATCCTCGACTATATTTGATACATATTCTGTGGGGAGCGGAGGTGTCAGAGCGCGAGAGGTAAACAGTAAGAGGCGCGACGGCCTTGGTGACTTGTTGATGACTGTGGGAAGCACGGTGCAGCCAAGCAGGACCAAATAGCGCGACGTTCTTTCGGCCACGTGCCGTCGCCTGTCGAGCCAGCTCTTCGTTCATCGCCGTGCTCAGCGTTGTCACCTTGTGGAAGACTGCCATATCTCTGCTCACCATAGCAGGTGCAAACTGCCCCTGCTATTGTTATTAGACTTTTGGTCTTCCAATCGACATGGACGATACTTCCCTTCCTGGCCGCTCAGTTGATATCGAACTGGGCGGCCAGAAGTCATTACTATCGACTTGGACAACCTCGACCCTAATCCGATGACGTTTTGGATCTTTTGAAGGATGGACAATGTACGGTATTCGTCTGGACGAAACTCGCTGGCGAGTATTGGAGGAGAGGATATTTAGAAGCAGCGGAACGGATTGCACATAGTGCCATCGAATGTAAGTCACGATGTTGTGTTCTGCAACCATATACTCAATCATACAACCAGCTTTCCAAGCCAATGGCTCAGCTGCTTCGTTACCGCCAATATACTCCCTTCTTGCCAATATCCAGATCGCACATGCGCGGCAAGCGCCCAAGCTGATTCTTAAGGACGCTCGTAAGCTCCCTATATGACCTGCGAACCTGTTTCACGAGTGACATATTCCGTGTCTCTAGAACAAGATATAATGGTTTCTGAAAAGTCCAAAGAAGATTATTATAGCATTGCCGCCCAATATCTAAATCACGGAGAGCGCGCTGGAGCTGAATCGGGTGAAGGAGTTAGTGGAACGCTGGCTTTCCTTACCCGAGGTGCGTACGATACATATACGATGTAAGTAAATACTTATTTGTAATCCAGGCATTCAGCAACTCGCAACTCGGTCGATGGATGATGCTATGCGGTCTTTCGAGGGTGTATTGGCAGTGAAACCAACGAACTTGGTTGCACTTCTCGGCAAGGTATTTTTTCATCTTTCGGAAAGTTTAATCATGACTTTACGTCATTCAGGCGCGTATCTTGTATGCCCGTCGAAACTACCGCGAAGCGCTGCGTGTGTTCCAAGACGTTCTTCGCTACAATCCAAACTGCACTCCTGATCCTCGTATCGGTATTGGTCTCTGCTTGTGGGCTTTAGACCACAAAGCGAAAGCGAAAGAAGCGTGGCAACGAAGCTTGGAAGTTGTGAGTTGCTTGTTTATTCTTACATCCTTCAAAACTAAAGATTGTGACAGAATCCTTCCGAGTGGTCTGCACAATTACTTCTTGGCCTCGAATCATTCAACGCCAGCAAAAACGACCAGCTATCTGACAGCGAAAAGAAGCAGGCCTTCCTGGTTGGGACGAAACTGATAGAAAAAGCTTTCCATGCGAATAATCGAAGTGCGGCTGCGGCAAATGCCTTGTGTGAATTGTTCCTGCGGAAGGGAAATCACGCCAGGGTATGCGCTTTTTCTAGACGCTGACGCATCGATTTTCACTTACCAATGCTATTCCAGGCTCTTAAACTTGCCGAGCGAACTATCCAATTTGCTGATACCATTACTATCCTTACGGAAGGTTATCTACGTGCCGGCCGAGTTTCTCATGCTAGCGGTTCAATCGCTCAAGCAACCAAGTTCTATACAGCTGCTGTTGAAGGCCAGCCCAAAAACGTCACAGGGGCTATTGGGCTCGCACAGATGCAGATGCTAAACGGTCAGCGTCTATTGTTACCTCTCTTCAATTTTTTCTTTCTCATACTATATTAAAAAGACGAGATGGCCGCTGCTATCCATACTCTCGACACTCTAATTCAGCCACCCAATCCTCAACGCTCTATTGAAGCGACAGTGATGCTCGCATCGATGAGAGCCTTCCCCCGCCCGGGAGTTTCCAGTTCCGACGTCGCACAGGAGAAGGCCCGTGCCAGAGAACTCTTCGATCGCGTCAGCAAAGACCTAGAGCTCGAAGATGTTCGCACCCACGGTAAAGCCTCCCGGGGCATTGCCGACGATGTGGAGATGCACGCCGAGATCGCGCGGCTGTGGCAGGAGGAGAACCTGGACCGCATGGGCAAGGCATTGAAGGAGGCGGCAAGGATCAACGATGCGTCTGGCAAGGTTGATCCCCGACTTATCAACAATATTGGTGTTTTGCATCACCTTGAGGGTAACTTGACGGACGCGCAAACTATGTATGAGAATGCGCTTACGAGTGCTGCTACCCTGGGATCTGATGTGGCCGAAGGGTTGTCGACTACCGTTCTCTACAATCTCGCGCGCATTTACGAGGATGAAGGAGAGGATAGTCTCGCTAAAGATGCTTACGAGAAGCTCCTCTCTCGTCATCCGGAATACGTTGACGGTATGACATTCTTGTTTTTCCCCCGTCGCTGTAATTAATTTTATTATAATTTCCGCAGGCAAGATACGACAGGCCCAGATGCTAACAAAGGTCAACCGGCTCAACGAAGCTCATGACCTCCTAAAGCAATCCTTAGCTTCGCAGAATGGCAACCTCAATCTTCGCGCTTTCTACACGTATTTCTTGATCCACAGCGGGTCCCCGAAGATCGCCAAAGAATTTGTCTTCAGCACACTCAAAGATCATGACAAACATGATGTTTACTCATTATGCGCGGCGGCTTGGATTCATTACCACCAATCGAGGGAAAACCGAGACACCAGCTCGAAGGCATTAGAGGAGCGAAAGAGAGGATTCCAACGATCCGCCGAGTTCTTTGACAAAGCACTTCAATTGGATCCTATGTGTGCATTCGCCGCCCAAGGACTTGCAATCATCACAGCTGAAGACGCCATCGGATCAGTGGCTGGTGCCATGCCCCGCACGCCCGGTGTAGATGAAGGCCAGAAGCGTCTGCAAAATGCGCGGGAAGCGCTGGACATCTTTGCCAAAGTCCGGGAGTCTCTCAACGATGGCAGTGTTTATTTCAATATTGGTCATTGTTACTATGCGCGGGACGAGTTTGATCGGGCCATTGAAAGCGTAGGATTTCTCGGTTTATATCATTTTTTGCAAGCTTGGCTAATAGGGTAATTTCAGTACGAGACCGCATCAACACGGTTCTACAACAACCAGAACGTATCCGTTTTGCTTTGCCTGTGTCGTTCGTGGTATGCGAAAGCTATGAAAGACCAATCTTTCGTGGCTATCAAGAATGCGCTCAAATATGCACAAGCTGTAAGTCAATTGCTGTTTCTGCTTACTTTGTCGTTGACCACCACCGTACATAGGCTTTGCACATCCATCCCAGCGACAAAGCTATCCTGTACAATATCGCCATGATCCAACAGAAATCGGCAGAACTGGTCTTTTCCATTAAGGTTGCGAAGCGTACTTTGAAAGACTTGCAAAAGGTTATCGATTCGGCTTCCCATGCACAAAAGTAAGCATTTGTGTTGTTTGGGAGTACAATAACTAAAGCGCCTGGCGTAGACTGTTTGCATCGCTGGCATCTGATAAATCTCCGGTTGTGCCTTACGATCGCGAAATTGCTGATCAACGTCGCAAATATGGAGACAGTCTGCTCCGTAAAGCGGAGGAGCATCTTGCGAACCAGAGACAATTTGAAGCGGACACGCAATCGAGGCTTGAAGCTGCAAGGCAGAGACGCCAAGAGGAGAAGGAACGTCAAGAAGCTTTGGAGGTCAGTGTACTACGCTGTAGTTGTATGAACAAGGTCTCATGTTCCTTTACAGCGAGCTCGATTGGAGCAACTGCGCATTGAGGCAGAGAAGCTGGCCGAAGAGCGACGTTTGGCTCGCGAACAGGCCATGGAGTGGACACGAGAGGCCCGTATAGAGAGTGACGAAGAGCGCGAACGCAAGCCGAAGAAGGTCAAGAAACCCAAGGCTGAGAATGTAAGCGGTGATGAAGGCGAACCCAAGAAGAAACGTCGCGGCAAGCTAAAGAAAGCCGTGAGTGATCAAGAAGAAGAGGATCAACCGATGTTCAGTGAGGAAGACGAGGTTGAGAAACCTGCGAAGAAGGTCCGTTCTTGGCTATTGTTATCGATATGGCAAATTCTGACAATCAATTTGTAGCGAGCCACTAAGAAGCGTATGGTTAGGGATGAGGATGAGGAGGATGCTGTGAATCCTCGCAAAAAGCAATTGTTAGTGCCCACAATCCTACGTCATGATAGATGCTGACTTCTGATACCTTCCACAGTAAAAGCAAAGCGATGCTTTCAGATACGGATGAGGAAATGTCATAGCCATTTTCCCTCTCTTACTTATTACATAGGCCGTTCCTTTCATATCGCTCTGTAATTTCCTGCTCTTTGTAATGCACTTGTAAATCTAGTATCAGTCACTTTCTATTGTATGCTTCAGGGCAAGAAACATTTTCTTGCCTACCGAATGGAGGAGCACGTCAACACGAACTTGCAATATATATCTGATATACAGGTTGAATGATACAAAAGTACAATGCATGTAATTAGTTAAATAATATGATCAACGTAGTGTTCTAACGAGCGGAGCATCAATGTAGAGTATGGATGCATAAAGCGGCAGGAGGGACCTCAGCAACGAGGGGGGTACGTTAATTGCTTGAAGTCGCCCATGAGTGTGATAGTGATTGTAGTGATGAGGTGTACGTCGATCCATTTTGACTGCTAGACGCAGATGACAAAGGAGGAGCCACAACAGGCTGCTTGGCCGATACTTGGGCCTGAGCATCTTTTTGTGGTGAGCCATTGACAGCCAGAATGGGAGCGCCGCTGTATACAATTTTTTTTAAAATGCCCTGTCATTGATTACGAAGAATGATACACACCTGTATCTTGTGATTGTGATTGAGAAGCAGAAGGAGTGATAGTAGGTGCAGCTGCGGCGGAGGGTTCGGTAGTAATCTTCAAATAACCAGATTGAACGAGAAAGTCCCAAACACGACTGGTCTTGTTGACATCAATCTTGACCAGATCACGAGCTTCGCGTCGACGCAATTTGCCTCCTCTTCTGGCATACTCGCGGACGAGGGTTTCCTTGATGACAAGATAAGGTTTGGGTAGAATACGCAGTTGCGAGCAAAGGGTTTGCTCTGCAGGAGTAAGAAGATGTAGAGAAGGGCTGTTTGCAAGATTGAGCGGGTTGAGCTAGAAGATGGTGAGTTGTGCCGTGCGCGTCAAGCAATGAGATCAACTTACGAGGCCGACGCACAACTGGGGCTGCGGTTGTTCCTGCGACACCACCAAGACGGGGAGTAGATTCACGAGACTTTCCGCCCTCCCCTTCTCCGAATGACACGAGACTCGACCTGCGTTGATCAGGTCCTGGACGACTGCCGACCAATGGTACGGTATGCAGCTCGTTCTGCAGGGTACTCTCGTAACGGCGCAATTTTGACTTGTGTCTGATGCGAAACAAGTGAGAGAGATTAGATGAGAAACACGTTCGGAATGTGAAAAAGATGGAGAGATTGATTTACTGACCCGTTTAGCGAGATCTGCCTCATACTTCTCAATATCTGCCGGTGTTGAGAGGCCAAGACGTCGATATTGTTGTAACTCCTGTATCCGCTTTCGAAGAAGCGCCTCGTCTAAAAGGCACATTAGAGACGAATATTTAAAGACAAGATCAAAGAATCACATACATAACATATCGTAGAAAAGGCTTCATAATCAGCCGCCGTTTGCAACCTTGCAAAAGGTCGTAATCGATGCAAGAATTCGCGCTCTTCCCTCTGACGTTTCTTTCTGTAGCTTGCATCTGAAAACAAAGTTATGATTTTTCTACAACGAAAGGAATAGTGTCTTCACCTTTTTGTATTCTAGCAAACCACGTTCGAAGATTACGGCCTTGGTTTCCAGTCGTTTATCCACGCGTTGGAAATACATTTCAAGAAGGGTCAATTTGAAATTGATGGAGTCGGGTGTTTCATAAGGTTGAGGTTGAGTGGGCTCTTCAACTTCATCATCCACTGAGCCACTGAGGTTGGTCATTGAAACGTCCTCGGTTTGGGCTTCTTTATGTCGCCGCCATTGGGATGATGTCCATTCATGCCGTTTGGTGGAGGTCCTTTTCCTGCAGGAGCTGTGGGCGGTGAACGGGTTTGCTGAGAGGGAACAATCCCTAGACGTTTATCTTCTTCCCACTTTGCCCGTGCCTTTACATCCAAATCATTCTCGTCCTCTGGGATTTGATCACCACCGAAGTCGGACACAATCCAAACTCCAGATCCTTCACCAAATCTTCAGCTTCGTTGTCTACTTCGTGTTCAAATTCGAGTCGACCGGGTAAGAACGTTGCAATTTCATGTACACCAGGCATAGAGGTTGGAGCAGGCTTTGGAGCAGGAACTTCTTGGTCGTTCATGGCAGATATTCGGCGGCGTTTACGTTCGTGAAAAACTTCAGGTTGGATGTCAAACTCTAGGTCCATTCGCTATCAAAGGATTGATTTAAATAATCTTGCAGACACATTGAAGAGATACTCACAGGCATGGGCCAATCCTTTGATTCGATGTATACCTCTCGGTAATGCTTCTCTACCTCTTCTTTCGACCGTGTCCGATGTGTTCTGCTATCTTTTTCCAATTTCCGATACCATGCGTAGAGATACCAGTCAAGAGTAGGAGCTCTCTGTATAACGAACAGTTCTGTTAAATTCAGATAATTTGAAGTAATTAAGAACGCACTCGTCGGCACCCCAATCTTCTGTGAAAATGGGGTATGAGTTCATTTCCTATTTGCAAATCGAGAGGTTTAATTCGAATCAAAATCGTTATAACAGTATCTACTCACTATCACACGATAGGGATGACCTCTCCGGTGATTTCCAAACTCCTTCCCAGCACAGAAACACGCCGGGCATATATCCACACCCTCTCCGGAACGCATATTGGATCGGCACATTTGATGCGTATGGTATGCGTCAAGTCGCATGCACACGAATCGCACTGGTACTGCACACCAGGCTCGTTCAAAGCTAAACCACATAAAAGACATGAAATGACTTCTATGCCACGGGTTGATCATATACGCACTTTGGATCTCATCAGGCAAAT
>JACGCK010000412.1:0-27256 GCA_014925825.1 Pholiota molesta
GCGAGAACGGCGGGAGATTTGGACCTCACACCATCTAATCGCTGACATAACTTAGTGGAGCGTTCAAGGAGACTGGCGAGTGGAAATGGAGGGGGCGGGCCCGTCGAAGATGGGGTTTCGAGGCATTTGAGACGTTCTACTGTTTCATCAGGAGATTTTTCACGTCAGGCGCAAGTTCGTCGGTTAACACACGAATAAGTTCCTCCTCGCGATGCATTCCTGGGCTAGATTTAGCTGGCGGGCTCTCTCGTAAGGGAGAGGAAGTCGGATAAGAAGGGATAGAGGAGTGTCGTTCAGGGATTACGGACTGAGTGGATGAAGTGGAACTCTTGCTTGCAGGGGTAGATGGAGGGGAGCGAGAACCAGAAGGGTATACAACATCCCGCGACCATAAGGGATCGTGGACGGAGGGCCCAGAAACTTTGTCTGCGAGGGTTTGTGAAGCAAGATGCATGGTAATTTCTTCAATCTGTGCCTCCATGACTGCGTGGGCATCGTCCTCTGCGTTCTGAAGAATCGACGTTTTTCGAGCAATCGCGGCGCTATCGGCAATTTTATGAATTTTAACCTCTCTATGCGTCAAAATTCTCCCTTGTTTCCCGGTAAGTGGATCGACAGCTTGACCACAGCCGTATTCACTGCAGATACATAGCGACATTGCAGACGAAGAAGTTACTGCGGTAAACCACAGCACCTTCGTGCGCGCGTAAGGACGAAGGGTGAACGGCTTGGAGGTTCTTACGGCAGAGCTTGAGCCCATCCTGCCTTTATATCAGTCGTCAGTCTCTTTACAGAACAAAGACAAAGGACTAGAAGGCTTACCCGTCAAGAGCCATCGTTGCTAGGTACCAACAATAAGTCCTGCCGCAATGCAGCTAGCCAATACCTAGCAATTCCCAAATGACAGAGTTACATCGGAAGACCAAAGTACCTCAAATCAATAGTTGCATTGGCAAGCCAATACACCTAGGGGAGAGCATGATAGAGCGGAGGCGATGGTTGGCACCATGGATTCAAGATTGGTTGTGGGACTTGAAGACGCTTCACGCGACTGATGGCACACGTGGTAGTGTCACATAGCGTGACGTTACCTCATGGCTGGGGTAGGGTTGGACCGAAGACGGACACCCTTGTCCTGCCTCACAGTGTTACGGTTTACCGTAACAATGTGTTCATGGCCGTAGTTGGCACAATGCAGTATTGTCCTGTCTCACAGTGTAACGGTTTACCGTAGCAATGTGTTCATGGCCGTACTTGGCCCGTACTTGGCACAGTGATGGATTTCTGTCGGTACACCATGGTATGTCCCTCTAAGTTGAAAAGGTACATCGCTCATTCGTTACACTATTTCAACGTCAGGATTTGGTTCACAATGCACTCTTTTCCACCAACAGTGTTATGGTTTACCATAGCAATGTATGCTCTCAATCATACAGAGAATCGCTCGATGCTTATTGGGCATTCTACTACGGCATTTGGATATCTTCCTACGTCTGGAATCAGGATGTGGTCATGTAGACTATGTATTTACGACGAGGTATGTTCAATTTCTGGAAGATCATCCTCGGGTTGTGGATCTAGAGCCCTAATTTCTCGGTTATTCAGGCCTGCGTAATAAATCCTGTCGTAGTAGTTCTCCGGGCATCCCAGGCTAGGATCTCGTTTGCTGATAGTGGTCTGTCTGTTTGTGAGCCGTCGTCTCTCTCGAGGAGGGTTTCCCGGGCGAGCACATCCTGTCGAACCGGTTGCGTTGCGATCCTGGTCGATGAAAATCAACAATCTTTGAACTTCTTCACTGCGCCATGCTCTCCTCTTGACGATATACACGGTACGTTTCCCTTCTACCTCGCTTTCATCTGAGCTCATGCCGGACGGTCCCATCCTTTCCACCATTTCATAGAGTGCCTTCCATCCTTCATGAATCGTCCCATCTCGATTCCTCAAATTACCACCAGCAATCTCTCGCCGGTCGTCATACAACTATAATCCATCAGGCTCAAAAGCTGTCAAATGCACATGGAAGAACACTTACTGTCGATCTCCGGGTATTTGCTCTCGATCGCTTCAGTACCTTGCTCTCCGCGGCAATTCTCTCCTCTTCACTCTTTGTCTTGGACTTCCTCCATAAACGTCCCAGGCGGTTCAGACGCTCCATAAAATGCAACTCGGCGTCCATTTTCTGAGTGTCCGTGAAGGAAATGCCGAGTTTTTCTTCATAGTAGTCGACAAACTTCTCGCAAAGACGATCGTTCCAAGTGCTGAATCCTCCTTTCAAGAAATATGGACGCATGGGGCACAAGGCAGGATCGTTTAAACCCCCGTCTCGATGTCGATAGACTTCCTCCTCAGTTGCAGATTCCTTGTTAATAATATGGTCGTCTTTGTTAATTCCCAGCAACTCGTTCATTGCGTGTCGCACTCCAGTCTAATGACCTTAAGTAAATCGGCTTCTCTGCAAAATCATCACATACCTTTCGCGCAGCTCCTACGTGATCGAAGCCTTTCAGTGCCGTTTTGCGAAACACACCTGCCATTGTTTTGGTCCTCTTTCGCGGCGATTCAGAAGTCGTATTAGCACTTGGTGCCGCATCTTGCCCATAATAGGTCGCGAGACCATTCGTCCATGATTGGCTAGTCCTGGTGCGGAAACGATTAATCTCGGTCGGCGCGACGAAGGCCGTTGCGGAACCGTATTTGAAAGTCTTTCGGCGTCAACCGCTGAGTGGCCGCCTCCTCGAGGCGGAACAAATTGAGTTGGCGGAGGAACCTTGAGACGATAATGTGAGTCCTTAGGAGTAAATGTGGGATCAAATTACTTACATATGACGTGTCTTGAACAGTGCTCGCCCTCGCCCTCGCCCTCTCTTTCTAACTTCTGTCGCTGTCGATTTCGGAGGGTTCAGGAGTCTCCGACGCACCCCGTTCCATTGCAGCATTAACTGCCTCCATGTCTTCGTCTTCTTCCCGACCCTCGTCGTCTTCGTCGTCGCCGTCATCTCCATCGTATTCTCCACCTCTAATAGGAGCTTTGCCTTTCGTTTGGCTATTTGAAGGCCCAGGTGAAGCGAGGCGCTGAGGTGACCGTGGATTCTGAAACATCGGTGGTTGGATGTGGCCTTGATGGTCTCCAGGCGCGGTTTCTGGAGTGCTGGCCTGCCATGGAGTTGCGATGAATGCAAGGGATGGGGTGTTCGAGGTATTGATAACTGCGCGTTCATCGTAGAGATCCATTGGGTTGGGCTCATCCTGAGCTCGTATCTCACCTGGAGGAGGAACTCGGACCACTCTCTCCTCTGTGGAATTTATCCCCTCGATCTTTGCCATCATCGCCTCCATCATCGCCTGCATCTTTGTCGAATTTTGCGTCAGCTGGCGGATTTGTTCAGCAGCTTCATTCCGAGTTCTTTCTACCTCTTTTTCAAGATCCTCCGCACGTTTCAAGGCCTTTGCAAGTTGGTCGCCGAGTCGGGCCTCTTCTTCTTTGCGTTGTTTTTCGGCTGCCATACGTTGAACCTGCTCCTCTGCACGTTGGGCCTCCGCGAGTTTGCGTTTATTGGACTCCTCTTTCGCCCATTGATCGGCCTCCTGCAGAGTCCTTTCCACTCCTCTTTGGTTCCTCCATTTCCTTTTGCTTTTTTTCGAATTCTGCATGTTTTTGCTCGAACTGCTTCGCCACGACTTCTTCTATCCCCAACTGTCGCGAAATGTTATCAGTTTCAACATTTAGATACACTGAACACATTGAGCTTACCGAAGGCTGCCTTACAATGCGAACCCGGGAAGGTTCGCCCCCGAACGACGCCTCTTTCTGGTATGAGTTGGTGGTATGATTTCGGCAGCAGGCAGCAATGGTAGAAGTTGGTCAGTCGAAGAAGCCGACACCGCATTGAAGTCGAACTGGGCAAAACGTTGCCTTGTTTGAGGAGCTTCATCCGAATTCGTTGGATTTTCCACCTGGGATACAGGAAGATTCTCGTCCGCCTGGAGCACTTCATCCGAAGTTACCGGGTTTTGTGTTTGAGATATGGAAGGACTGCTCGGGGGGTGCAACTGCTCTCCAGAGGGAAGCGAGGCAAGCGGTTGTGGCCCCAGGATGGCTGCATTGTCCTCTGTGTACAGATCCATGTTAGAGTGTGGAGAGGCGGGGCGAGATAAGGACTCGGAAGCACTGGCAGTCCTGCTGCGTGTTTCTAAGTTGTTCATCTCGATGTCGGGGTTGGTCATGTTGGGGTCGGTTGCTGGAAGGAAAGATTTGAGGAGATTGAGGGCCATTGGAATATCTGGCGCGATTTCTTGAATGCAGCATTATAATACGGCGCCGCCTATTATCTTTGCTGCCTATAATGTTGCTATGGCTGCTGTGGCTTCCTTACGATAGGATACAACATTACAGCGCCTTTTGTTAACCCCAGACCCATTGTTCTTGCGCGCTCCACCCTTCATGGATTCTCTTCTCAACGGTGCATAGTCAAGGTGTCTATTGTGATTCAGTTGTATATATATCAGAATGACTGACGTTGTTCATTAGAAATCCCCCATTTTCAAGTTCCAATCCTTACTCTCATAACCATGCCTTCGAGTCGTAGCCAACCTTCCCTTTCTCAAACGGTACGTTGAAACCTGAGATTAGTGATGGTTCCTATCGCATTCTGACCCACTTATTAGGAAAATTCTACAATCTGGGTTCGCGCGCGAGTTTACTCGAGCAATAAGGCACGCCCGAGCTGGAAAGTTGTCCCGACTCAAGTCTCTCCTAAGCGCGGACGCAGAGGCCGCAAATTCTCATCTCGATATCCATGGGTTGAAAGCCTATTTGATCATCGATATATCCAACCCCATCTACACGACGCGAAAATCACAGTGCACCAAGACGGCAAGAAGCACAACTTCATTGTCTTTTGTCAGAACCATTGCCACCTTCCGTTGAACGCCGCAGTCGCCGGCCACTGGCGGGGCGACATCGTTGCGATGAAGATAGGAGCTAAGCAGAATGATTACATCAACATGCCTTCTCAAGATGCTCAAAGGATTGATGAGGCGATCAACAGGTTTGTCATTGGGCATTTATTGTCTGAGGCCCAATTCTAATGCCATTTTCTGCTCAGATTCGTCCTGCGAGTCAGGCAGAGAACCCCATTTCGATTCCCGAAGGACCTTGTGTTTCATATCTAAGAAGCACGCTTACCCCGCTTACCCTAAGTAGTTCCTTGTGATACCTCTGAGAGGCAATCGATACCCCCATATACCCCCGTAATGATAGATAGCAATCGTACTTCTGTATTTTCATGTATCAAATCAAAGTGTTCTCAAACCTCAAACACTTGCCAAGCTTTGCCTCCTCTGAGATTATTGTTAGGTACTGATTCTACTACTGAACCAATCATCGCCTCCTTCAGTGGACGCGTCACTAATCAAATCATCGCCTTCCTTCGGTGAATGTTGGGTGGATGCGTCATAGTTGCACTCTTTCTGTCTATTTGTACATATTATATCCAGATGCTCAACGCGTGATGCACCAGTGAACGGAATTCAACTTCAGCTTTCGTTCATGATCATCGATCAGTGCCATGCTTGCCAGGGTAATGATTTCATGGTATTTAGAGTCTAGGACAACGATGTTCTCAACCCTGTCAGTGCTATGGCTTGTCCATGTATGATATTTTTATGTTCTCGGTCACATATGCTGGTCTCATCGCCGCATCACCATACAACGCGCTGTAAGCCCTCCTCAGCAAGGCAGCTTACTCGGAATTCACAGCCATATCAATGATTGTTTAAACATGCAATCAATAAACGGTATGTATTTCAATGTCCATGAGCGGTATCTACTAACTTGCACGATCTCTAAGCATTACGCCCAATAGTGAACTTCAATTTTGGCCACAGATTCGCCAGTCCCATCCCTACATTTCCACTGACCAGGAGGATAGAAAGAATATTCAGGACTACGAGTAGGACAACTGCGATCCAAGTCCATCCGTAGCTCTGACGGTCCGTCTGAAATCCTTTGATCTAGAAATCCCCTGGTGAGTTTTGTTTTATCGTGGTATGAACTCAAAGTTACCTTCTTCTCCCATATGTAGATGGTCGATTTTCTGTCACTTGACCCACTTGCAATCAGATGCTCCTTCCCAGTGAAGCATGCCTGTGAGTGTATTAGCAAAGTTCTAGTTTTTGTTTATAAAATCTAACTCACATCAACCGTTTGTACCATTGTCTTTTTCCCTCCGTGTTTCAACTTCTGCAAGCATTGTGAAGTTTCCAGCGAGAAGATGTGAATGATGCCATGATCACTTCCACAGGCAATCGCGGTTTCGTTTTCCAGAAATGTGGCTTCGAATATATGACAGGTCTGTCGTGGGATGGTAAATACGTCTGAGGGAGAGCTATGGGGGTATGAATAAATGTCGAAACCCTTTGCTAGGTTGTCTATTAGAACCCATTTCTCGTCAGCACTGATGGCGACATTTCCTCTATTAGATATCATATCAGTACTTGTATCATGCAGATATGGTCAAGATTACTCACATGCCTGACTTTAAGACTTTGCTCCAGCTCTCCGCCCCTGCTACAGTAGTCAGATGTAACCTACAGAAAGTAAGAATATTTCATACACAAAGCTATCATTACTTACATTATTCCAGATTCTAGACCAAAGACGAGAATGTTTTCGCCCTTTGTTATGAACCGAACGCTTCGAGGAATGACCGGCATTCCCTGTGCAAGGTCGTTGATGTTTTGGACCACATGGTAATGAGTGTCCCTTCCGATAGCTTTTAGCAAAAATGGCGCGACGAGAAAAAATATCTCACCATTTTTTTCAATCTGTACCAACTTGATCCTTCCACTGTGGCCAGAAATAACAAGGCGGTTGCGACTATAATCCATGCTTTCGACGGGCTCATTGAACGGAAGCATGCCTGTGTTCGACAGCTCGTGGAATTTCTCCTTGGCACAGGTCAGAGGGCAATCTTCACGTTCGCTGAGAGAGATGCTTACTTCATCCTTTTTTTGTCGATAAAGGAGGATCAATCCACGTCCAGTCCCAAAGCAAATTGTTTCCCTCCCCGTAGAAATCCAGTCAACCATGCAATGGTGGTAACCTGCCCCCATCTCTCTAATTGGTCGCTGATAAGCTGGTGGAGCTTGTTCCGTTCTACGTCCCACACACGCAGCACTTCATCGTCACCTATAAAATATCAGAAGATTACCCCTAATCAATAGACATACAGTAGCTTACCTCCACTAGCGAGGTATTTCCCATCTTCGTTGAAAGAGAGTGAGTTGATGGGGCCAGATGCAGGGAGCTGAGCGCGAACATGGTATTCCTATCATGTATTTATTTTTAGTAGGGATGATTAATCAAGTGCTTTCGACCTTACGCTTCTGGCAGAATGTCCGAATAGAAAGGCCATTGATGATTGAATAGCATGATATCAGGATAGATGGGCGTTGACGCGACTAGTCGGATAAGAGGATTTTAGAGAGGCACAGATAGATGCAAATAGTGAGACGACTAGTGCTTGGAAGTCCGGTCTCAAGACTGGAAAAAAACCGAGACTGGACCGGAACTGAACCGGAAATGACCGGAAAATTGATGGACCGGAAAAGACCGAGACCGCGGTCCGGTCCACGGTCCAACAGGTTTGAAAAAACAGATGGACCGATCAAAAACCGGTCTGGACCGGTCCCAACCGGTCTTTGGCCGTGAAAATTTGTAGGCTAGTAAAACGTTAAAATTCCTTTCGAACGATGCCCAAATCATATTTTTAGCATGAGAATTGACAAAGTTATTAATAGTTTCGTTTGAGTAATTACTTTGGGCGTCTAAAAACGCTTTTAACCGCAGTGCAAACGTTAATGGGTCGTACCTTTCGCAAACTTAAACATATATAGAGGACATATAGATCTACAGGATGCAATTTAAACCTTAATATTTAAAAAACATTTGGTTGAGCTATAGCAATATCGATGTTTTCTACTCTTTTTGACTACTTCAAAGACGCTTTTGCCTATGCTTCGTTCAGTATAGACATCGCCCTTTCGCAAATTGGGATACAGTTAGATATTAAAATTACCCTTTTAACAAGCATAGAACTATAATATATGGTAAAGAATTGACTGAGATATCACAAAATGCGCTCAACCACTGCATTAGCTAGTATTTTAATTGTTTCTCACTCAATTCTCCACCGATTTTCATATTCTTTGAAGCACTACATACTACATAGAGTATTCTACCTAACTATTACCAGTCTGGACCGGTCTCTGACCGGTTGAGACCGGTTTGGACCGTAACCAGTCATAACCGGTCTTTGAACCGATTGAGACCGCAAAAGACCGGTTCAAGTCGGTCCAGTCCGGTTTTTTGCGGTCTTCGAAAACTGGAAGACCGGTCTCGGTCTCGGTCTTGCCAAATATGGGCAAAAAACCGGACTGGACCGGACTTTCAAGCACTAGAGACGACTTAAGATTCTAGGACGCATTTCATCGCGCCTTTAAGAAGTTACACACAATTAAATCTGCCTTAGCGACGATATTGTCCGGGGTCACGTAGAAACCTTACCAAACGAAGGGAGTCTTAATGAAAGAACATGTCAAAAGAAACAAAAAACTTGGATACACTGATAACAATAAGCGCATGGTATATATATATATATGAGATGCTCTAGTTGAGACCCTAGACCGAAATCCAAACCAATGGCTTCGCCCATCAAGTCCCATCTTCCTTTGATTAGTACGCGAATTGAATTCAAGTACGACGCACTTCCTGTTCCTCCACACATTACTGCAAGACGCGATTTCACCACTTCTCTCCGCAAACATTTTCGCCAAATGTCTGCACCCTACACTCAAAAGCCGATTTCTATGCGATCCGTCAGATTCCGGGACCGGTCTAATTCGCCAGTATCTTTCCCAATCGTAAAGGGCGGCCACGAAGGTCCCTCCATCCAAGCAGCGCGGGATACCTTTATAATTCCTCCAAAATCAGCCATGTTACACGATCGATCAGATTCACCACTTACTGATATTTCAGATGAAGCCAGCGAGGCTGAAGATGGCGATGTCGCACGAGCCCCAATTCCAAAACCAATTGGCGAAGCTGGAAGAGCCCATAGCGGAGGATACAACTTGCAGACTGCGTTGGGATGGGATGAGAAGCGGTTCAAAGCTTTCCAGAAACTTGTCAATGACAAGATAGAGGCAAAATTGGAACCCAATGTTTGTTTCAGCAAGCAGAACGCCGCGATCATGGAAGAAGCGATGCAATCAGTGAGTCTGGACTACAGATATCTGAAGGGATGTACTAACATTACTCCTAGACAACCAAGGCTTTCAAGATCGACGGCCAATATGTGAAGGACTGGCCAGTTCGAGATGCATTCAAGCTGCATTTAAAATACTCGTCTGAGTATGCAAAGAAGAAGTCAGAGAGACGAGCGACAGTTGGGGTAAAAAAGGCAAGTATTGATGGTTTTGGACGCGAGTACGAGAAGCTTACGGTTTCTGAAAGGCCGCTTCAGTTCTGAACACTCGTAACTCGGCAAATGAGGCCGCGTCAGTTCTGAACACTCGTAACTCGGCAAGTGTTGCGTAAACGTCGTGCGCCATGGAATTGGAGCGTAGTTGGACATTTATGATATCTTTTTGCCGAATGAAGTTTCTGAATAGATTGGACTAAGTGAGCGAGACGCCGCGTGTTGGCGTTGGGACTTGCCTACCATCTCGTTATTGTAGAGGAGAATGTACCATTACTACGGTAAACCATAGCACTAGTAAGACAGTAGATTGCATTCACTTTGGTGGCCAGTCGTCAACCAGTCGTTCAGAGGAGAGGTCGGGACTCGGAATCATTATCGTTTGAAAGAATACACCATTACTATGGTATACCATAGCACCGGCATGTAGTCGAAGTCTTTATTGTTGAGGACGCTATATTAGATGAACCATAGCAATGAGGGGGGCCAGAACATTACTATGGTAAACCATAGCACTGTGGGAAGGCGTTGATGAAGTCGGAGACGCGGCTTATTCAAGTTATTGTGATGTACCATTTCAGCGTGTCACATGACACGCTGATCAATGAATTCAAGCGCCGACCTGACGCACTTGTTGTAATTGTTGCACAAGTTCGTTCTCTCTCATCGAGCCATTCATCTTCGTACTGGTTGTGTGGTTTACCGCGCTAACAGTTACTGGTTCAGCCTCTATAAGCCTCTATTACTGGTAGTGTGGTTTACCGCACTAACAGACATTTGTCAGGCCTCTTGAACTTCGTCAGGCCTCTTAAACTTTCGTTGAACTTTTGCTCCTATTCCTGGCAATCCGCTTGGTGGAATTTCACTAGATCTTATAGCGGGTGTACAGGCTTCCGTTTCATCTTCCTCCGTAAGTAGTTGTATTTTCTTTGGTTTATCATATACTCACCGATGTTCCTTAGTTTGTGAATATCATCTTTTCATATTGTGCCTTTGTCGTTTTGGATCGTGCCCTCTTCCTAGGTAAATACTCAATGTCCCCTCCGACCAAATGATATACTTATTCCTTTCAGCCATGCCAACTTCTCGAACAGCAAATGTCGACTTCACCCAAGGCCGTGCATTTCTCATGAAGGTGTGCTTTACTATTCGCCGAACTCCAAACGATCGATCATCGTACGCGAGTCCCCCTCGGATCCCTTCGTCACCAAAAAGAAGGTGTTGCTGAACGTTGATATGTTCACGCAGCCTTGCTGGTGGACGCTTCTTGGGGTTGGATGAGCTTCATCCTTTGGCTCCTTCCTTTACGTCTACGCCCTTCGAACCATTTTGCTGGATGCCCCGCATTGAAGAAACATGGCTATGGGTCAAGGGATCGATGGCACTGAAACTCGGGAAACTCGCTTCAAAATGGCAGATGTGGATATTCAGAAATGGAAAGCCCGAGAGCAGCAAGTTGTAGAAGCGGCAAATAAAATTCGTTTAATTCATGGAATAACCCATGGGATATCGGCCAATTTCCCTCCAACCCCTTCCGATTTCCACTACGACTGCCCTCACAGAAGCTTTGGTGTTGCCCGACGAATGATAACCTTGGCTAGGACTGGTTCGCTATCTGGATGGGCGTACTGGGCTTCTTAATCGCGCAAGCTTCGAAGTTACCAATGAAGAATTGTCCGAAACCGCCTGCTGGATTTCCGGTTGAACTACCTCCGTGGTATTGGCTTCTAAATACGACTATGGGCTATAGTCCTTCCTGGCTCGATGGCCTGCTCTCATCCAGTGTTGTCGACCCCGAATGTGCTCGTACTGGCGTGATATATCGGTTATCAGACAGAGACCGCGACCGCCCTCTTCCCATCTTTTTCCTCGATCATAACGTCCCCATCTGGTTCCCTTGGACGTCTGTCGAAGAATACGCAGTCAAACACAACCCGAGTCTCCTTCCGTTCGCCCCTCCCTCATTCCTGCTCCAAAAAGCCCTGACGTTAATCTTCCGCACGCCCAATCTCTCCTTGCCTGAGTTGATCGCAAAGTATTTCTGCAAGCCCAGCGATACCGCCTTTGCATCCGCCCTCGATGTTTTATCCTGTAGAGAAGCCGCGTCATTGGTTCGCAAATTTGTGACTGAGCACTTCAGGACTTCGGAACAACGAGCCCCAGTTACTAAGGCACAAATTGACGACCTTATCTCAACAACGATCAAGGAGAGGCAATATGCCGCGGAGGTGCAATCTCGCTTCCTCAGCAAAGTATGCTCGAAGGGATAGATGCTGACGAGGTGGGCATTGTTCGTACACACCCAAACGACTTTATCTCGGCAAGAGAACGACGCCAGCGGGAGGTAATCGAATCACAGCAAGATGTACAGCGCCGTCGATCGCGAGAGCAAAAACCTCCAACGAAAAACACGACCATGTACGAGTGGATTAAGCATGCTCTACCTGGAGGCCAGGATGTCTTCGTCAGAGTGCGCGTTAGTAAGGCGAACCAATCTAGCACTTACTCGATGTACGGCAAGCGCGACCGGATCTACAATGCCATGTCTAACGAATGGGACTTCTCCGAGGAGTTCAGTCGCCCTATCTCAATTCCTGGCTCTCGCGATGATGCTCACCGAAGCGACGACGAAAACGACCGCGACGGCGACGACGACGATTACTTTTACAACAACGATGACTACGACGTATCGTATCACTTATATGTCAGCACACAGAAGATCCCTAGATAAGTCATGAGTATTCTCCCTCGAGAATTCCGTGGTCGTGCGATGTGCTGGAGACGATGGCTCGGTTTTATGGCTATGTCCCTGTTTTGAAAGCCTGCGACATGCAGCGTCCCAGTGCGGCAAATTGGCAAGAGTTGCTAAAAGCTGTGGGCTTCATCAGCAACCTGCCCGCCCTCGCCATCGACGAGGATAACCAATCCTCGATGTGGCATTTCTTCTCTTCCATGATCGCCAACAGGCGTCCGTCATTTGACTTCTATGACCTCGAGGAAGAAAACCGTGCAGCATTGAAGTTCATTGTGGATTTCAAGGAGATCCAGCGTCCTACCCAAGATCTGTTCATCTTTTCAACCCCTCCTTCGGCCGCATGTGACTGGGTCTTAGGTGTTGATAATCCTTCAGCTGCGTTATATGTCATTCGCTATATTCTTGCGCATCGTACCATATCGACTTCAGCCTCTGGATCAACTACAACGCCATTGACTATTGTCGGTGTTGCGGCTCATCTTCTTGAACGAGGCATTCACTTTCGCACCCTTTTACCTCTCCCTTGCAGTTCACGAAGCTCTACGATCAGCAAGGCCTACACACCATCAATATTCCGAGACCTCGCACATCCATTTGACGTCAGCGATTTTGAAGAAGCCATGCTGCAGTGCAAATCATTGTTATCCTCACCGCGTGGACGAGCTGCGATTCTAATGGGTGGGATAGTTGGGCGTATAGCAAAGGAGTATATCAGTGTCGATGCAGTGCTCCATGGCCCATCTATAGAAATTACCACCCATCGTGTCGGTTATTTTGGCCCTAGTGCTGGTGGCGACAGACGATACTGTGATGATGAACTTACTGAACATGAGATTGCTGTTATATGCGGTACATACACAATGTACACGGGTAGGTCTTCTACTTCTCAAAATTCATCTACGTATTCACTCTGTTCCGTTCAGGTACTGTCGTTGGTCAAACGACTATCAGATCATGGCTTCCACCTCCTTCTGCTTGGTGCAAGAATGGTGCTGGGTTTCGGTGGCTTGAATGGACAGAGTGCTCTGAGGCCTTCTTTGTACAGCTCCTTCAAGACATTCAAGCTGGTAAGGCTCGACCACTCTCCGTTGCTGATTGGCATTCAAGGTTGCGAGGACTCAAATCTACTCGTGAACTTCTCAATTTTTCGAATGAGCAAGCTCGTCGGTTCATGGATGAGCAGCTGCCTGTACATGTCTCGTAAATTATGTCTCGTAAATTACTTGCATCATATTATCATCTTTCTGCAAATACCTACATGTCACTTTCTTTTGTATATAGTACTGTTTTGGGAGAGGATGTAACATATACTACGTGCTATTATAGAATATAAAGATCACCTACTACTCCATAAAATTTCCCTTGGATCTAAAATTAGAATTGTCAGGTACACTGGAAGGGACACTGACGAGCGCCCGACATGGCGCGATATATCTTTTAGACTATAAAATCCCAAATTTTGATACCATTTTGCACAATGTTGAATGTATTCAAAATGTATTCAAATGCCAAAAAATTTTCAACTTCTAAATTAATTGTTCTCAACGGATTTTTCAACACTCAAAAATGCTAAATTCTTCACTGTACAAAAGCGGAACAGAACTTCAAGATTTGGATACATTTTGAGACAGGAAAAATCGTCGAAAATGGTGAAAATTTGCAATAATTGAAATTCGAACCGAATTTAAGGTTCTGTTTTGATTCTTATTGTCTTTTTACAACCAATAATTGTTTCAAAATGCTAAATTTAGTACATTGTTAATTTTAACTAAATATATATCCGTTTTTCATGCGTTTTTCATCCTTGACAATTGTTGGGTCCCAGCAGTGAGCGTACATGTTGACAGAAATGTGTAATGGAAGATAGAACCAGAAAATGAGTTGATTCTGAGGATATTAACATCGAAAGCTTGCCTTTTTATATGTTTTCTTCCTCTATGTATATAGATATCAATTTGACATGCACAACTCCGTTTTGAACGGGTGAAAGACTTGTCAGAGTATATCATACGGTAGAATAGACAATACATTATGCTTTCATGCCCCTTTTTCTTCGTTCTCTTTCTGTATTTTTTCTCGTCTGTCCAGACGCCCATTGCCATTACCTTTTTCGAGGCTCCCTCTTCGGCGAGTGATATGCGATGACCAGATACGCTAACAGTGTCTTCATAAAAAAAAAACCATTGGACCCCGTGATACTGCTCAGAACACACGAAAATACTTTGACAACCCTCAAATCCGAATTCCAAATTACACATCAGAACACAGCTACGATATAACACCATATGAATACAACTGTCCATCAAAGGTTTATTCGAGACATCCAGTTATAATTACACCACTACAGGACGCCCAGAGGACGCCGAATTCAAAGTGCGGCCGCCGCGGCCGGAGACAGATTCAGAGCGTCGACATGCTAAAATTAACCATTGTGGGCGCAGAAGGATACAGGAGTCAAACCCTGGATGATCAACTGCCTGCCATAGCACATATGAAAATCCATGTGGAACGTGGCGTCGGAGAACGCTATTCTGCACCCCGTCTCGACCGCACCAGCGCTGGACCCAGGCTGGATTACGGTGTGTCCAAGTCCGGTAAGGCTGGCGGGAATACGCGTCTCCGACTTCGTTCTTGGCAATTTTCATCCGCCGACAAGACAGTAGTGACGAGCATCCAAACGATGCACACCAACGTAAACACAATTTCGTAAATAATACATCGCCCACTGCCCTCCCCATAAACCCGTATCGCATAAACGAGACTCAAATACACCAAATAAAAGAGTCAACGAGCCAGGCCCACGTCAGAGTCAAGGGTTCAACGTTACTTTGGGAAAATGTGGCTATGCTAATTGACGCCCACAATCAACCCACATTCGTCGACGTGTAACATTTGACAATTGCTTTCAACCACCATCCTATGCGAATTATCCCAGAGATTCTCAGTGGTCGACACCTCGACCAACGGAGCGATGCCATTATTGAGATCGAAGCATTCATGTAGCAGCCCAATAAGCGGAGTTCCCTCCGACGTTCTGCGGGAAATATTCATCCATTGTCTTCCACGACATCGTCTTGAGATTCGACAGCCAAACACGACAATCGCACCCATGCTCCTCTGCCAGATTTGCTCATCTTGGGAGGACGGTCGCGCTCACATCCCCTACTTTGTGGTCGCATCTATCATATCACGTCCATTTACACCATGATATGGTATTCAAAGGGTGGTCGGAACCGTCAAATATTCGAGTTCTCAAGAAAGAAATCGACTTTATTCACTGGTGGAAGGCGAAGCAGGGTTTAATGGCCCCATTTTTATTCATTGATGTCATTTACACATGTACATCAGAGCCATCCGATTCGTGTCCCTTTCCAGGAGATGGATTGACTGCACTTCTCGAATATATAATGACGGCGCAGTATCTCCGAATCGAAAATCTCTGGGAGCTACTTGTAGGTAAAATCAGCGGCGATAGTCAGTTACATTTCCAAACCTACGCACTATCGTGATATCCAAACCCGATTTTTACCTCGGTAGGTAATTATGTAGAAAGTACAAGCGAGGTACCAAGGTATGCGAGCGACCGGTCGGCGAAGATAGACAATGGACGAACAAATTGTGATGGGGGCATATATAACGGCGTCACGAGTTGCAGTAAGGAGACCAGAAGGACGAAGTTGGAGGTGGAACAGCCACGAAGCTAACCGTGCTCATCCTTCATTTCTGGCTATATTCCCGTAATCACGCCACCCTGGACGGCGCGCGTCGTCAGAATATGAGATAGATGCGTGAACGACGCGAACACACACCACGTTCATCACTGTCCATCTCGAGAACCGCCCCGATAAAACCCGATCGACGACTTAGCACGGAAAGCTACAACGCGGCACTGGGAGTCCAGCAAGGCAAGACGCGCGAGCGCCCGCATGCTCGTAGCGCCGGTCCATCCGCGGCAGCTTCTCCGCCAGGCAAATAAAGCTCGCTGGGCCGGCTGCGCTTATGACGAGAATGAGGTGCGGAGGACATTTGTGTCGCAGGGTCTAGTGACGAAGCGATTGTTGGGCGATATCGCGAGGCCGGTGGTTGGTAATACCATGTTGAAAGGACATAGTAATTCGGAAAGAATGTCAAGTCATCAGAGGTAACAATACCTTCGAAGCCGAGTTGTGGGTGATTTAAAAATCGGGAAAGATTGGAGGAACAGAGTCATTCGTTCGACTTGAATGGTGCTCGACGAAACTAGCAAGAAAGGTTGAGTAAGGGATGTTAGGGAGCTTCGCAGAAGAAGGATAGAGAGTCCGCGGAGAAAGGAGGACATGATTATATCGGATTCATGAATGAATATATGAAATCATGAACGAAATACCGAGAATGTCAGATTCCAGACTAGAAACACA
Organism: Pholiota molesta; assembly: GCA_014925825.1. Classification (NCBI taxonomy): domain Eukaryota; kingdom Fungi; phylum Basidiomycota; class Agaricomycetes; order Agaricales; family Strophariaceae; genus Pholiota; species Pholiota molesta. Next base: position 16,632 of record JACGCK010000412.1, read on the forward strand.
AATACCGACACCAACAAACATGCTGCCGTTAAATTAGCAGCTCGATAAAGTAGAAAGGAGGGGGGTGGAAGGAGAGCATGGGCAAAGAATCAAGCGCAAACGAAGAAAAGACAAGTAGCAAGGAAGACCAGAACGGCAGCACCAGCCAAGAACAGCAAAATTGCGAACCATCTGAATACTTCAATAACAATGAAACGGGCGGCCAAATCAAGGCTAAATGCGCAAGAAATAAGCTTAGCTTGAGCCAGATAACCATCGCGGATTCTACATGGAATATCGCCACCCTCGACCTCGTTTTCGACCATACTCCTAAGTGCGCATCGTCCACGTCGCTCGCCATATGAGTAACCCAACCCATATGGAGGTTTCTCGTCCAACCTTCGACTCGTACAGACGCAGCGGGTATAGAAAGATATGTGGTGAAACGAGCGTCGAGGAGGGGGAAGTAGGATACAGAACCAAGATGGAAACTGGTGCAATTGAGCGTCGCAGAAAATGAAGTAGCCCTGGAGGACAGCCATGCAGACAGAAAGATATGATAACCCTGCTTGCTTGCTCTGTAGGATGTACAGCTGAGGTCGACAGACGCCTCAAGGAGATGAAGCGCCTGTCCCTTGGGATCGTGCGCATGCATTTGGTGGACTGGGAACGGGAATCGATGTAGATCGATGGACGTCTGGCTACGTGGGTTCTCGTCACTTGTCACTTGTCACTTGTCACAGTCGGTCCGTCGGCTCCGATCACCTAGAACAGATCTCCTTGAACCTTTACTGAATCCTCCATCACGAGCTCGAAGACATCGTCAATGCAGGTCCTAGCACGTAGACCGCACCTACAGAGTGCGCGCACATATTGAAGATATCCGTGCTTCCCGCCATAGAACCGGTATATGCGCACTTGCGCAATTAATACGCTGCATCGATGTACGGCGTCGTCTCAATTCTTTCACCGTTGTGAGGGGTGAAGGGCACCCGCTCCTTAGCTGGCATACGACCCAATATATTGGCCAGCAATGAATATATACCAATAGGGACGACATGCCAATAACTGTATCCGAAAGGTGCCGACCACAACACACAAATCCCAAGCCCCTCAGTGCCCTCACTCCACCTCCTCAACATAAGCGCCCTAAGCGCCCGCTCCAACACCCGCCCTGACCCGCCCCCGGGATCCAGCCCCATCGACCTCATGCTCCGCACCTCGTCCATCTCCTGATACACCCTCCTAATCCACACGGCACGACCCGTGCACACGCGGCGTGGATCGCGAGGTACTTGGGGGACGGGAGCGGCGGACGCACGGGTTCCGGCGTGCAGAGCGTGATCGTGGCGTCGTAGGGTAGTCGCGGAAGTCGTAGGCGCGTGGATTCGCGAATCTATCTGTTTATGGCGGGCGGGGTCGGGGTCGGACAGAGTAGCAGGGGTGGTATTTGGGGAGGGAGGGCTGTGCTAGTGGGCGAAGGAGGCGAGGAGGTGCGGTTTCGGCGAACCAGGAGGCGAACGCGTCGAAGCCGACGCGGAAGGCGCTGGAAGTCGTATACGAGCGTCATCGCATTCTCCAGGTGGTGGATGTTGGACTTGGGCTTGACTTGAGGCAGGGCGCGCGTTACGTCTTCGTGCACACGTCTTCATGGCACAGGCGTGCCACTAAGCTCCAAGCGAGGTTGAGAGTGGTTGAGATGCGCGTTCAAATGTAACAATCCACAATTAACAAATACATCATATTCTACGCTAAGCGTCAATTATGTTATGCATTCCTACTTTCCAGAACATGCTCAGCATTTAATAAATTCATTTACGCCAGCCGCTCCCTCATGAGTTATGCACCCACAGAAGTGGCTGTAAAATGGTTATAAATTAATTTATTAGATTTGGAACAACTTGAAGGCATGGGCACTTACTTTCCACTATAGACTGCACGATCTACCCTGTTGAGCCTCCACCTTATCATTGGCCTGGGGCAACGGGGCAAGTGAAGTTGTTCAAGATTGAGAAACGCATGAGGCCATCTGCAAAAATAATCTAATTTCTGATCCAATGTTCATTATTGACAGGACTGACTCATCGTGCGATGCCCTTGCGTAGACATCAGAATAGTGCCGTCCATCTGAAAGTAACTCATTAGTTCGCGATTTTAAGTCGTCAATTAGAACAACTCACGGCAAGTACACGAATCGATGGGGCGGGCGACTGGAAGTGGGACGATATGTACGCCGCTTCTACGGTCTAGGTTCGGGACATCCAAAGGAGCCGCCGATACCAGAAGCAGTGGGAACGCGAGAAGGCAGGTGATAAAGACGTTTTTCATTATTGAAGATGTAGAGGATATGATTTTTGAATTGTCGAATGAGAACGAAGACTGCGAGTAAGTTCGTGTGGTTGAATGGGTTCCAGGGCGCCAGGCAAGGAATAAGCAACCAGATCCATCGTCTTTTATAGTTTTCGAGCGTTGATCAGGTGCTCTGAACGCGCAGATATGCACGGTATATCCGACAAAAGGTGTATTTGTTTGCATAAATGGCAATTCATAAGAATCCAAGTTTGCATTATGGAAAGTCACCCAGTAAATAATCTGCTAACTGCTAACACCGAAGCTGAACAGTCATTATCTTGAATCTTTCGCAATACTGACAAATGGAGCCCATGTGATATTAATGCCTACTACGCGACGATTAGTAACGCCTAGCCCAGTGCCCACAGCAGCGTCCGGATCCTGTCGACAAGTCTTTCTGGAACAGATTACGCGTATCTCGACCACGGGGCGCAGTCAATCATTTTGGTATCAGGCTTGGGACCCACCAAGGACCCACAAAGCCTCATGAATCAGCTTCTCCTCGCCGAAATAGAAATTACGCGACGAATGATGGGTAAACCCCTTGTTCTTTCGCAGTGTATTTGCCGCCGATCACTGGGAAGCCAACGCCGATGTCAGATGCCAACTCCAGATCAAATGCTAATACTAATAGATTACCAGCGCCGTGACTTCGTTATTCAGTACGTCCATTCCTTGTTCGCCATTCTTCCTACCATCATGTCGACCACCACTGCCCTGAGCCTCGTCTTCCGCGAATACACAGGCAGAGAAAAGGCTCAGCACCTATCCACTCTCGATGTCGAACGGAAGGTCTTTCTCCATCCTCGATGCATACCTCCAGCCCTCATCTGCGATATCGGCGACGACGGCTGCAGAGGCAATTGCCACACTTTTCCCGCCTGGATCGGTGGACTATGACCCCCTATTGCACTCTGGGATCTTTTCATCGCGGTGGTAGAGCAAATCCCTTGGCAGCACCCATCTCAGGACAGACTCGTCGCATTGATAAAAACACTCCGCGACCTTCCCGATCCGACCACGATTACCATCGTCGATTGGGGCAATGGCCCCACGAAGCTTTGGACTGATCTCCCAGTTCTTGGTCACGTTCTGACGGACAACATCGAAACACACGGTAAATGACGATCCCGTTTTCGTACATGCATTAGGATGTGTTAATCATCCTTCGTGGTTAAGGCATTATCATAAACGATGATTCAGATCACCAGAAGCAATCGCGAATCCGTGATATCAACTTCCAGGCCTTCGCTGCACGGTTGACCACAGAGGGTGTTATCGATATCTCAAAGCTCGCTGTATTTCGCTTACGCGACGTTCTGGAGGAAGATCCGGACCACTACATTGAGGGCTATAACGAAGTAGGCCCTCATCTGGACACTGGCATCCTCCCGGCGAACGTATGGATCACACTTGCCAGCAAACTTATTTTCGGCTTTTGCAAAGCAAACGGAGAGGGTGCTAGTCGGAATCACATGGGTGGCGGAAAACACTGGAAAGGAAGTGTAGGCTTTTCTGTCGAACGATGGGAGTTCTGGAAGCAGAGATTGGACGAAATAGCAATAAACGACGAGGCGAGTGAGGAGACGCGAGGTATTGCGAGAAAGATGAAGGAAACAATGATCGCGGCCGAAGCTTGAAGGTCGTAGTAGCACCACTGTATGTACTTGACGAGACCTGTGAGTTTTTAAATTCACCGCGCGCGGCCAACATGAGAATCGGGCAGTCCAAATTTTTGATCAGACAAGTCCACCTCCACCTTCAATCCACATTTCAACAGGACTTAGGACCTGGTGATGGCGAGCATTCGTAAACATGCCGGAGGGCGCCAAATATTACCTTCAAGATTATTCCAAAGTTAGAAGATGTGCCTGTCGCAGAGATATTGGAGGGATGGGAGGCGAGGGCTTGAAAGACTCAGCCTCGATTCAACGCTTAGTAACACCTTTTGTATCAATTTTCGTACATTATGTACTGTCAAGAAACTGAGATTCTACGTGGTTAAGGATACATTCATCTATTATCTAACACATGTATACATCTAGGCTTTACTTGCGAGAGTGAACAAAAAAATACAGACCAAAATAAGACACGTACGCCCAACGGCAAAAACGTCGCTGACATCCGTCTCTCCTGAAAACGAGGCAGCCTTCCTGGAAGATACACGTCAAAAGGATAAGCCGGCGGTGGAACAGCCAGTCAGCTAACCGCGCTCATCCTGTATTTCTTCCACGTTCCCGTGCCACCCTGGACCTGGACGCGCTCGTCGTCAGAATAAGAATCCGAATATGAGATAGATACATGATCGACGCTAACACACACCAGGTTCATCACTGTCCGCTTCGAGTACCGCACCCAGAAAAACCAGATCGACCACTTACAGTTCACACCCCCCGGCCTGCGGATCCTTCACAGGCTTCCCGTTACGAACGGAAAGCCCCAACGCGGCACTGGGAGTCCAGCAAGGCAAGACGCGCGAACGCCCGCATGCTCGCAGCGCCGATCCATCCGTGGCAGCTTCCGCCCAGCCGGCTTCCCTCCGCCATTCGAATAAAGCTGGCTTGACCGTCGGTGCTATGAAGAGATGAGGCGCGGAGGAGACTCGTCTGGTGATGAGACGAATGTTGCGGAGGTGCAGTATCGCGAGGCCGGTGTTTGTGATACTATATTGAAAAGGCATACTAGATCGAAAAATATTGTCAGAATAGTAAAATATGAGATAGATACGCGCACGATGCGAACACACACCAGGTTCATCACTGTCCATCTCGAGCACCGCACCTAGAAAACTTGATCGATACTGATAGTCACAGCGCCCGCCTGCAGATCCTTCGCAGGCTTTTCATTACGCGCGGAAAGTCCCGACGCCACAGTGAGAGTCCAGCAAGGCCAGCAGAGCGCGCTCTTGCATGCTCGCCAGCGATGATCCGTGGTATCGTCCACCCAGCCGGCGGTTTCTCAGTCGTTCGATGAAGCTGGCATGGGCGTCGGCGCTTATGACGAGATGAGGCGGATGAGACCAAGTTGCGGAGTGCAGTATCGCGAGCCGGTGTTAATACTACTACATTGAAAAGGCATACTAAACCAGAAACATTCGTCAGAATTAAAATATGAGATAGATACGCGAACGACGCGGACACACACCACGTTCATCACTATCCGATTCGAGTTCCGCGCCCCGAGAAACCCGATCGACCACTTATAGTCACAGCGCCCCCGCCTGCATATCCTTCGCAGGCGTCCCTCACGCACGAAAATCCAACACCGCCGCACTGGGGTCCAGCAAGGCAAGCAGCGCGTGCTGTCGCATGCGCGCAGCGCCAATCCATCCGTGGCAGCTCCCACCTAGCCGGCGTTTGCTCCGTCGCCGTCGGCGCTTATGACGAGATGTGGCGCGGAGGGCACTCGTGCCGCGGGGGCTAATGGCGGGGTGATCGTGGTTGAAGGAGAACATAGGCATCGAACCAAGAACAAACAAAAATAACACGAGTAGCAAGGCAGAGCAGAACGGCAGCACCATCCAGATTCCAAGAACAGCAAAAATGCGGACCATCTGAATACATCATCAGCAACAAGCAGCAAGCCGAGATAACACAGGCATCCAAATGCACAAAGATAAGCTTAGCTGGTACCAGATAACCATCGAGGCTTCTATATGAAGTATATCGCCACCCTCGCTCTCGTTTTCAACCATACATTGAACTGCGCATCGTCCACGTCGTTGCCATACGAGTAACCCGACCCATATCGAGGTTTCCCGAGCAACCTTCAACTCATACAGACGTCGTGGGTATAGAAGTATGTGGTGTAACGAGCGTCGAGGAGGGGGAAGTGGATATAGAACCAAGACGGAAACTGGTGCAGTGGAGCGTAGCAGCAAGCCGATGCAGACAGAAAGTTCAAAGGAACGATAAGCGCTAAGCCCGCGTAGTTTCTCCGCAGAATGTGTGGCTCGGGTAGGCAGACGCCTCAAGGAGATGAAGCGCCTGTCCTTGGGATCGTGCCAGGATTGTGCGCCTGCATATGCCAATGGTGGACTGGGAAAGGGTTGGGCGTCCGAAATCGTCCGACCAGTTCTCGTCACTTGTCACTCATCACAGCCGGTCCGTCGGTTCCGATTACCTAGAACAGATCTTCTTGAACCTTTCCTCGAGTCCTCCATCACAAGCTCCAAGACATCGTCAATGCAGACCCTAGCACGCAGAGCGCACCTGTAGAATGTGGGTTCCCATAGAACCCGTTTCGCGAAAGGTGCAGTGTTCTCTGTCTGGTATCCCTCTAGCGCTCATTTTTGGTATATGCACGCTAGAGCAATTACGCTGCATCTGAATCAGTGTACGGCGTCATGGCACACCTTTGCCACGAAGACGTACCACGGTCCTGCTTAAGTCAAGCTCAGGTCCAACATCCACCGCCTGGAGTGCGCGATGACGCTCGTACACGACTTCCGTGTCGGCTTCGACGTGTTCGCCTCCAGGTTCGCCGAACCCGTACGTCCTCCCTCCTTCGCCCCACTAACACAGCCCGCCCTCCCCCAATACCGCCCTCCTTTCTGTCCGCCCCCGAACCCAGCCCGCCATAAAAACATAGAAACTCGAATCCGCGCGCCTACGACCTCCGCGACAGTAGACTACCCCGCCATGATCACGCTCAGCAGTGTCAGCACGCCGGGCCCCGTGCGTCTGCCGCTCGCGTCCCCCAAGTACCTCGCGATCCACGCCGCGTGTGCAGGGATCGCGCCGCACTCCAGCGCGGCGGAGTGGATGGGAGGGTGTATCAGGAGCTGTACGAGGGCGGAGCAGGGGGTCGACCGCGCTGGTGCGCCTGTGCCACGAACACTACCGCGGGCCCTGCTCAATCAAGCCCAAGTCCAATATCCGCCGCCTGGAGAACGCGCTGACGCTCGTACACGACTTACAGCGCCTTTCGCGTCCGCTTCGACGTGTCCGCCTTCTGGTTCGCCGATACCGTACCTCCTCGCCTCCTTCGCCCCACCAGCACAGCCCTCCCTCTCCCAATACCGCCCCTTCTATTCTGTCTGACCCCGAACCCAGCCCGCCATAAACAGATAGATACGCTAATCCACGCGCCTACGACTTCCGCGACTACCCTACCCCGCCAGTGGGCCGCCACGATCACGCTCAGCACGCCGGAACCCGTGCGTCCGCTCCCGTCCCCCAAGTACCTCGCGATCCACGCCACGTGTGCACGGGTCTCGCCGCACTCCGGCGCGGCGGAGTTGATTGGGCGGTGTATCAGGGGATGGAGCAGGGGGTCGATGTGGCTGGAATCCGGGGCAGGTCGGGCGGGCGTTGGAGCGGCGCTTAGGGCGCTGCAGGTTGGGGAGGTGGAGTGAGGGCTTTTGGTTTTGAGTGTTGTGGTCGGAGCCTTTCAGATACAGTTATTGGCAAGTCGTGGTATGTTGTGGTAGATGACAAGTAGAATTCGTCTACATAGGACGCCTATCAATATGTACTCAAATTGAATCTGACGGACGAGCCCACAAAGCTTTGGGCTGATCCCCCAGTCCTCGATCACGTTCTGACGGACAACGTTGAAACACACGGTAAATAACGATCCCGTTTTCGTACTATGTATGCCTCACGAGGTGTTAATCATTCTTCATTGGATAGGTATCATCATGAACGATGATTCAGATCACCAAATATCCGTGATATCAATTTCCAGGCCTTTGCTGCGCGGTTGACCGCAGAGGGTGTCTGGGACGTGTCAAGACTGGCCGTATATTGTTTACGCGACGTTCTGGAGGAAGATCCGGACTACTACATTGTGGGCTATAACAAAGTAGGCCCACATCTTCCCATCACCGCGGGTTCCGTCTGCTGCCCCCACATTATGCGCGCTGTTCTCACTCGCGCCGGCTCCAAAAATAAATGACGACCAACACCAACGAGCAAATCTTGAATGAAGGCCGCCCGACAGACGATGCTGCTTAACAAATATTTCGTTGTCTTCTGCACTCCATTCGGGCGCTTGGCAAGCGCTTAATTTGTCAGAATCACAGATGTAGAGTCTCGTCGGAGAATTTAGTGCTAGTTAATCCTTTAACAGGCGCAGAATTATTTCTTAATGTCCACAGGGCCCCTCTTTGTCATATCTTATCGGAATTAAATCGAGGGGTCGACATGGCCGTCGACATGGCTCTCATCAACCGTATAGGTAGAAATATGTTTGTCATTGGCCAATGACGCTATCCCATTTGAAATAACACGTTACAAACGAAGCTCAGACTGTTCAGTAGTACCCAAAACCATCCTTTGATCCTCCGAGACAGACGCTCTAGCTGCGGGTGCACCTGAAGGAGCTGAGTACGTCGTTGAAGACAGCAGGAACGCTAGAAAACCCGGGGTTGGTCACAATCAAGCTAGCTCCAGAGCAATTGGCGTCTCTAATAAACAGCCCATTAGCACCATATTTGTATGTGTACGATCCCTATGGGGCATTGAAGTTACTCACACGAAGGCAACGCAGGTAAATCCTGGGTCGGGGCCAAGGCTCGAGATAGTGTCCTGGAACGGCGAGCTGAAGTTGATGCATGTATTCACGTTGAAATTGAGATTGGCACAGGTGTTTGAGAAGTTGATGTCGATGCAGACGAAGAGATGACCATCGACTTGAGCGGCTCTCGCGTCGAGGTTCTCCTGTGTGGTCATTGAGAGATAATCCCCAGAGAATCCAGTCGATGGATGCTACTCACGACATTCGCGGCGGTTACAACGTTGCCGCCGATGAGAGCGACAGCGGCTGTCGCGTTGTGGTTCTCCTGTGTGGTTATTCAGAGATAATACCCAGATAATCCAGTTGATGAATGCTACTCACGACATTCGCGGCGGGTGCAGCGTTGACGCCGACGAGAGCGACAGCGGCAACGGCGAACAGGCGAGCAAATTTAGCGTACATGTTGAGAGGAATGTGTAATGGAAGATAGAACCAGTAGATGAGTTGATTCTGAGGAAACTAACATCGAAAGCTTGCGCTTTTATATGCTTTCTTGCTCTATGTATATAATTATTAAAGACATTTACAGCTCCGTTTTGAACGGGTGAAAGACTTGTCAGAGTATATCGTTTGGTAGAATACACAATACATTATGCTTTCATGCCCCTTTTCTTCGTTCTCTTTTTGATATGCGATGACCAGATATGTTAACAGTGTCTTCATAATAAAAAACCATCGGACACCGTGATACTGCTCAGAACACACGAAAATACTTTGACAACCCTCAAAGCAGAATTTCAAATTGCACATCAGAACACAGCTACGGTATGACACCATATGAATACAACTGGCCATCAAAGGTTTATTTAAAACATCCAGTTATAATTACACCACTACAGAACTCCCAGAGGACGCTGAATTCAAAGTGCAGCCGCCGCGGCCGGAGACAGATTCAGAGCGTCGGCACGCTACAATTGATTACTGTGGGCGCAGAAGGATACAGGAGTCAAACCGTGCATGATCAACTGCCTGGCATAGCACATACGAAAAGCCATATGGAACGCAGCGTCGGAGAACGCTATACTGCACCCCCCGTCTCGACCGCACCAGCGACCATGGTATGTGGTAGGTGCAGTAAGCCTGGCAATCATACGGCGTCTTCGACGTCGTTCTTGGCAGGTTCTTGGCAATTTTCATCACCGACAAGATAGTGGGCTTTTAATGGAATGCGCACATAGATATAGAGGACAGGCCACCCGACTTCGTTCTTTTCAGGTTCTCGGCAATTTTCATCGGGGCACCTAGCTTTTTGCGCGACCCAGCGTGGCCGGCGTGCGTCGGCATGCAAAAACCGCACCGCGCACTCCGGTCCGCGTCTGGCCACGCTTACACACGCTGCTCGCTGCTCACGGCCCTCCGAGTCGTGGGGCTGACAGCTTAGGCCCCTCCAACGCCCGTCTACGTTCCAGGTGGCTGAGACTTGGCTGAGACATCGCTTGGAATTCCCATGTGCACCTCATCTGCTCCTGAGGCCTATGACACCACGTCACACTAGTACAATAGGCGTCCGGGGTTCAAATTTGAACCTTGTTGACCACAGGAGTTCGAATCTCATTGCTGTCAACGGATGCAGGACTTGCCAGACATTACCTATGTCTTAACGCGATCCGGCGATCCAAAGACGAGCGCGCGAAATCTGCAGCCCCATTACTTTTGCTGTACTAAATGCACGGACATGCAATATAGCATTCAGAGAATATTCAAACTTGATACTAGTCAATTATTTCAGTATATATAAGCCTTACCGACGTTCTACCAAGGCATAGGTAGCTTGC
>JACGCK010000413.1:0-27157 GCA_014925825.1 Pholiota molesta
CCATGAATCCTTCAAACTGATTTCCCTATCTTACGACACATTCTAGCCTATCAAACTTCTATGTGAACGGCTCCCCCATATTCATTTCGCCCAGAATCATCTGTCATCTGGATTAATGCCGCAATGCGGACATTATAATTTTACGTTACTGGTCGACGTTTTACTGTGCGAGTTGACTTGAACCTCCATGTTCCTCGGAGCGCGAGGTGTCTAAATGGCTTATACATAGTTAATTACACAAGTGAGGTGTCCAAAGGCATTGGAAATTACGGTCCCAGCAGGACCTCCAAACTGCGCTTGGATATTTTGGATACGGAGTAGCCATGTATATAAATACATGCTCTACCGATTCATGAATGGAACTTGCCAAGATTGGTTTCAGTAGTACATATTAACTTGTGAGCCGTTTTTGCCCTTATAATTCGCACATATCTATCTCTTCCCTAATTCTTCGAGAATGACATTGTGGAGCGCTACTGACCACCAGGAATTCATAACCGCGCAACTGCGCGTTGTCCTCTTATCTTAGTCTACATCGGATCTGTTCAGAAAATCTTATGCAGAAGTTTTAGACACTGGATCGTCAAATGAAGACCAGCTCATCAGCTATTCCAGGTTGAATTTAGGTGAAGAATTAGCTGGGGTTTAGCAGGAAAATGCCACTGTTCTAAAAATAGATCTCCTTTGGGAAAATAAAGCTTAACCTTCACGCATTGTTCACGCACGGTGGGCTCTCAACGTCGCTCCTGTCGATACCTGCGGTGAGTAAAGCTCATAGCTAGCACTGTCTATTCTATTGACTTTTATGCGCTACATGTATCGAAACCCAAAAGGTTGTCCAATGCTTTCTCATTAAATGGTACTGATCTGACAGATGTACAGGATTTTGAAGTGGGTAATGTCAGACCGTCTCAGCGGTTGAGCACTCTATCAACGCATAGTTGAAGGTTCGCTTGTGTATGGGAAGGTTTCAACGTACCAAAAACACGCGGACTAAAATGCGGCAGACGGTGACCTTACGACGACCGCGTTCGTTGGGGCTTTTCCGACTCTGATGGAGTGAATCCGATTTATTGGTACAACAGGCTTTGTGATATCTTTCTGTCCGTACTCATTGACAAAAGTGTGTTTTTACTCTGTCCCAGTAGCCCAGACGCATCCTTAATTTACCGCCACACAATCAATCGCGACCACGTAATTCTGTTAAAAAATGACGGTCAGAATATAGCGGGAACGACTTGAGATATCGAAAGAAAGAATGCATTTAATAGTCCCACTCACGTATTGCGCTCCCCACCAGCAACAGAGAGGCTGCGCTGCACACTGACTTGCTACTCCTGATCGAACTACTCCGACATAGGACATGGGCTGGCAGGTGAGTCCGACGGTATAGAGCCCTCCAACATTGGTCCCCAACAACTGAAGAATAGCGGCAGTGGCTGTGTCGGAGGCCTAAATATTACATGGGATAGAATATTTAGATTGTCTAAGAGCACAGCGACACACATATGTGAGCGAGTTACAGCACAGCAGGTTTGTGGCGCACTCGTTGGCCGGGATGGTAACGCCCATTTGGCGACGTGCGAAAGACGTATCGCTCGAGCTAGCTGCGGCCTCTCTCTGTGGCGTATAAGTGAAAGAAACGGTTAGCCAATAGAGACAAAAGAACTTGTACACGTACAATATCCATCGAGGTGGCGGCAGCAAGGGTACATCCCGTCATGGCAAGCAACAATTTAGTCAGGTTGAAAGCAGCCATTACTAGTAAGTTCCAAGAATTCAGCCAAAAATGGTGAATGTCAAGCTTCGACGTGTATCTTATATATAATTTCAAGCTGGCATACTTCCAGGCTCCTAAAACCATCCTCTCGTATCGAGAGTTTCATCCCAGGAGGAAGTAGTTGTACATATTTAATCCAGAAGATTGTTGCCATCAGAATACAAACAAATAAACCTTACAACACTGAACTCTCGATAGAGAGGCTGGCACAATTGGCATGGCCGAGACGCCCGAGGCTGTGACTTGCGTTACTGTCACCGGTCATGTGCTCAGCCGCGTTACTCCCCCAACGTCACTCTGCGCAGCGCGCGTTGAGCGCGCTCCCATGTCCTTTGCTGTCTTTCCGCGCAATGTCGTCGAAATGTAGGTTTTTTTTGCAATAACTTCTCGCTCAGGTCTTACTTTTAATTTTAATTCAGGCCATACATTTTTTTTCGCTCAACAGGAACGTACAACCAATTCAATAGGAAGTCTAACCATTGATTTGTCTGTTGAGAAAAAATGCGCGACATTCGCCGAGAGATCGGTCAATGTCGATGTGGGCCCCAGTCTCAGTGAACAACACGATAGAGCAGCAGCGCGTCTTCAGCTTTCCTACAATGAAGTATATAATTCATTCTGACCAACAGCAGTGAGATTTTGATTGCTTGCCAATTACCCAATTACAGTCATTCACCGGTCTTTGACCCAACCAAATTTGAAGTGCCTTGGCATGGAGTAATTTCATAAAATAAAAAAATCGAAGTAGGTAGATTAGTTCATTTGTATGCTTGCTATATTATTCTGTATTTACAATGGCCGTTTTTCTAATCTAAGTGGCCTTGGAATAAAAATAAGGCAAGGAGGCGTTTTGAGTCAAAACCAGTCAATGACCCAGTGTCACACTATCCGAATTTGGTTGCTTAGTCACTATCATCGCCATCGCCGACGTCTGATCCACCTGATCTCTCGCCATCTGCGTCTTCATTTTCTGCATCTCCCTCATCATCTCCTTCGCTGTCCTCCACAAAATCCGATATTTTTGGTCTGGGGGCAATCTTTTCCATGGTAGGCATCTTTGGCTTGGTCCAGCCTGCTTTTCTTCGTTCAATTTTCGCTTCATCTCGCTCAACTTCCCATTTTTTGACATCTTCTGCCCATCTTGCCCTGGACAATCCATTCTGCTCCTTTCTGTCCATCTCCCTTACCCTCCAGACTTCCATTGCCCCCTTGTACATCCCTTTAGCATCTTTTCTCTTCACTGATGCAATTTGTGCAGCATTGCGAGCAGCATCACCTTCCCTCACCATAGTGAAGATCTGGTCTTGTGTCAAGATCTTTGCTCGACCGTTCATGTGAAATTTGCCATTTTCTTTTCCTTTGGCTTTCTTCTCCTCTTTCCCCTGTAGCTGGCCTCAGATATCTTCAACATACATGGCCTGAAGCAAGGTCTGTGCTTGCATTCCTCCCATAATGTCCTTTTGCAGATTGATAATCCGATTTGATTCCTTCAGTGCGGTGGCAAGTTCTTTTTCACGTTCGGTGCGGGGAGACTGTGTATCTTGAATGGGACAAGGTCGCTTGGGGGATATTTCGGTAGTCTGGAGTGGAGGAAGCCGTGAAGTCGACGCTATAGGTGTGTTTGATACCAAAAATGAAGCAGATGTTGAACTCAATGCATTCAAGCACCGTCGCGCAGGTGTATTCACTGGACTTGGTGCCTGAACTGACGCAGATGGAGTCTGCGGAGGTGTTTGTACCCGTGCCCGTGCTCGTGGAGGCTCCTCGTCTGAATCAATATCTGTAACTTCTGATGCCTTGCGTTTCCGTGCGCGAAGGCAAGATAAAAGGTCAGATGCCTCTTGAACAGGACTGGCCAGCCTCAATGGTAGGATACTTGATGTCGAAGTCTCCATGCTAGGGGCCATCATTGAATCAGTAACTACGTCAGGATCATAAGGAACGATACCTGTCTTTCTGAATGCAGCAAGAATGTTCTCTGGTGTAAATGCTCGTAAGTGTGCTTTAGCATAAACAGACAGGAAGTTGATTTTTGATACTGCAGGCCCACTTCTTTCGAACTTGTCGCGTTTGTCACTCCATGTCCGCTTGAGTGCACTGAATATCACGACATCCAGACCTTGATAAATGTGAGTAGAGTGAGAGGGATAACATAAAACATCAATCTTATTGTTGCGTGCATATTCCAGGAAGCTCATTGTATAATGAGAGCTGTGACCGTCGACAATGAGAAGCCGATATCGACCGGCTGCTTTTTCCCTTGTGAGTTTCTCCCAGTCTTTGAGCCATGCGACACCAATTTCACCAGAGGTGTAGCCTTTCTTTTGATAATCCATTCTAGCGTAACCTTTAGTATATACTGGAACTATCTGCAGTTAAACATACCTCGCATCAAGTGGGTTTTCTTGCAGCCACTTCGTTTGAAATGACTCTCCTTTGTAGATTACCGTTGGTGGGATTGATGTTCCATCTGCGCAAATGGTTGGTAAGACTGTTATGTTCTCCCTGTTACCACTTCGTTGCTGATGCTGTATTTTAGCGCCCGCTGGTCCAATGACTCTTTCAGTGACACCTGTTCCCGTTTGTATGCCAGTCTCATCTGCTCCATAAACAAGATTATCTGGTATGCTGTGCTCTTCTCGTATCTCTTTTAGGAGCTTGAAATACTCCTCTTTTGTTATTGGATTCACAGCACGTCCACGGGAACTGTCCAAAGGAGATGACCAGTACATACCCAACCGATCATGGTGTTTTGTAATGAAACGAGTGACCCAGTTCTTACCAAGCCCTGTATTGGAGAACCTTTTGCCTAACCGGTGCTTCAAAATGCATTCAGTGTGCTCACGAAGACGTTTTGGGCTAAGAGGAAACCCACGAAGTGCCATATCAATGGTAAATTTGACGATAATCTCCTGCTCCTGGATCGTCAACCAGCTCTTATTCCCATTGAATTCTGTTAGAGTAGCTCCTCCTTGTGCATGCCTTGATAATGTTTTATGGTCTAGCGGGATGCGGATCTGTGTCCGAGCAAAATAGTCATCCGAGACAGATTTGCAGATGGCACGCAATGACAAGGCCGTTTCTCCCGGTCCTTTCTCTTTTTCAGATCTGTAAAGAGCCACGGCTTGGGCCATGAGGTTGTCCTTCCATTTTCTGGCTATTGTGCGCTTCAGATCATCAGATTTCGCGTGGTTTACCATGTTTCAAGTGTTGCGTAGCCTTAATGAGTGCGCGAAGCAAGAATAGAATACTTATCCCAAAATGGCAAGTCGTGATGTGACATGGTGAAATGCACTGATCAAGCTCAAATTTGTGTATTTTGTCGATTGGCAATGCACTGTCCATCCTATCATTGTGATAGAGGCGAATTAGATATATGTCATACAAAGTAGTTTGAATAAGAGAGAAAGATCGAAGAAAACAAGCAAAAATTCATCAGGATCAGCCCAGCAATATTCAAAATGTCAGTAAAATATGCTCCTTCCTCAATATCTAAAGCCACAGACATGCAGACAATTATTAATTCGACACAGCAGTACATCTATAGTACTGTAGTGTACATTTAAATTTTCAAAAGGTTTTACGAAGATTTGAGCTTAGAATTGGACTTTGGGTCATGGACCGGTGTGTGTCAAAGACCGGTGAATGACTGTAATGATCGTTTCGTGTGCTCCTTCATCTTTGAGAATTTTTTGGAGGAATGGGGCAAGGTTTGTGTAATGGTCTATGGAGGAGATTGCGGCAGCATGGTCTTTGTAAGTTTGTATGTTGGATGTGTCAAGACTCAAAATTGTAAGAAGTCATTGAGGGAGATTTTGGGGAGTTTTCACTAACATTTAGTGCTCGGAGGACATTCTGAACAGCAATGTGGTTGGGAGGGATTATTGAGTACTTTTACCTTACAAATACAATGTATATTTCATTCAGAAAACTATATAACGCCCTCGCAACTGCAAAGGCCACTCCTGCAAAACAAAGGGGCAGCTGTGACCATTTGTGACTGCTGAGCACATGTTTCGTGCATGACGTGCACATGATGTTTTGTGACAGCCTCGGGCGTCTCGGCCATGCCAATTGTGCCAGCCTCTCTATCGAGAGTTCAGTGTTGTAAGGTTTGTTTGTTTGTATTCTGATGGCAACAATCTTCTGGATTAAATATGTACAACTACTTCCTCCTGGGATGAAACTCTCGATACGAGAGGATGGTTTTAGGAGCCTGGCATACTTCGGGGCATGCACATGTTCGGAGATTCCTGACTCCTGAGTCTCGACTCTCGAGTACATATTCTCACGGAATCTGTTGAGTGGCGTAGCTTCAAACTTATTAATAGGAACACAAGTCACTGTTCAAACGTTCAAGTCTTATTGGTGACGCGTGACGTTAACAACAACGAAGGTGGGGCCTGGGCTGTAAGTCGGCACAGAAGCCTGAGAAGGTCAGACGACAATGACTGTGGCATCAAAGCAGTAAGCAATCCATTGGCTATCCCGATGTATGCTGGAAGCCAACTGGAAGCAGGCTCAGCAGCAAGCTGGTACAAGGAGCGACCAATCCTGCAAAAGCCAAGGAGAGGAATAATAATTCAAGGATGGTAGAATAGCAGGTAATATTTTTCCACTTCTTTAACTCGCATATTTTACACAAAAAAAATAGGGCTAAAAACAAGCTAAAAAGTAGCCGCCCTCTCAACCCCTCTCGTGAGCAGGCTTGATGCGCACTACGAGACACACCTTCCCATATGCACAAGACATGTTGGCTTCGTTACCATAGGATATATACTGCTCTTCGAAAGAATTCTTCTTTCCCGGCGGCTTCGCCCAGACTACACTCGATACTTTCACATTGCCTTGTAGATCAAGATCTTTGATTTCTTTCAGCGCCCTTGATCCAGAACGTGCGTCATATGCAATTCTCGCCTTCTCCACTTGGCACAAATAGGGAAGAAGCCCATCCTCAATATAATCACCTCTAAAAACGACGAAATGATCCACGAAGCAGTATATGTCATCATTCAAGCTATCGCGGTAGAGGGCCTTCACCGAGGCGTCTAGTTTGAGCGCATCGCATACACGCTTGAGTAGCGCGTCGACTCCTTTCAGATGTTCCCCAATTTTCGAAAGCTTAGTCAAGGATCCGCTGCGAGGGTACTCGTAGGACAGGTCAAACGCGAGCCGGCCGCCCTTCCTGAGGAAATCCGGCTTAGAGAGAAGTGAAGCGAGCGCGTTCTGCAGGGAGAGCTCAATCTCCTTGTCATTCTGGATTTCAATGCTGTCTGATGGGCCAGAAGCGCTGTGGTAGAGGTTATAGGTGAGGGTGACCCGATATCCGCTCGTCACTTCTGCGACCTCGTGTTCGACATCGCTGAAAAATGCGGCGAAGGCGACATGCGGCGCATCGTTGGATGCATTGGCCACTGTTTTGGCAGAGTCGAACGTGTATTCCCTGCCATGGTGTCGGAATAGCAAGGAGCCACCAGTATGAGGAGTTGGAAAGACCACAACGAGGGATCCAAACATCTTGTCGCTACGCGGGGTGTCGACATGGGTTTTGAAAAAAGATCCTGGGCCTATAAAATTCTATGTCAACGCTTGGATAACAAACATATGTTTAAAAACCCGATGAGCATACCATATACGTTGAGTTTATACAACTCTACCACCACGTTAGCAGCCGACCCGCTAGACTTGAACAGAGCGTCGACAGCAGTGGGGATAATACCCGAATCCCAAGGAGAAAATTGCGCGGCGAAGTCCGCAGAATCCATTTTTCCCGCCTTCCGATAGCTCTCATCTAGAAGATCCTCTTGATTTCTGCCGAATGTTGCTGGTGCACATGCGTCAGCGAGAGCCTTGAGTTGTGTTTCAGTTGGATTGGCGAAATCAACGAGCCTGAAGATTGTATAGATTAAATAAATGTGGACATAATTATGATGCTAATTGCTCTACCTCGGCTCGCCCTCGCAGCGATAGAACAATGTCGACTGCTGAGCGTTCAACGGCACAGTACCAGTGCAATAAGGAACATCGATAACTTTTTCGAAGATCGATCGAAAGTCAACGAGGATAGGATGTTCGTCAGGTGAAGGCATGCTGGGTGTTTCAAGCTATAACTCAAAAAGATTAAGGATGGGGAAAATAAACGGTTGGACGCTTTGCAGACCTATTCTTATAGTAAACTGATACCTCATCGATTGATCCGTCCCTTCCTTGACTGTGGGTTCTAATTTATGTAAAGATCAATTGATCATGACTTAGGATAATGACTCCGACTTCGAGTCAACTTCGAGTCGGCACTTATAGTTCAAAAATCTAATATGGGTATGCACAGATCCTGAATCCCTGGACCTGTGCTTGAATCCCTTATTGAGGTCAGATATTGATGCGGCAGGGAAATTAGAGAAATTTACTCTAGGAAAAAAGGTTCAGTGACCACTGACATGTATTAAAAATCAACAGAAGTTTTGTGGCAAACGGACGAACGATGCAGGAATACTGCAAATATGCCGGGAAGCGAGCTAGTAGTTCGGATTCCAACAAGCCATACTTATATTAATCGGTTGTACGTTTTGAACCCCAACGCCCCCTCCTTTCGCCAGCGACAACTTGTTACAGCACGCCTTTCGCCATTGCCATCCCGGGGCTTATTAAAACATCATTTGATTTACTTCTGCAGCTACCAATGCGTGCGTCAGGCTTGACCCATTCATCCTGGCAGAATCTGGAGTTAACAAAAATTTCGAGATAGCTCCCAGTTGGCATTCGCGCAGCAACCGCAACCGTGAATTCGGTTATGATCAGCGCAAGGTTCGCAACAGTAGTGGAATTCCATCGTCTTTAACTCACAGTGTGTACTCCCACAGGGTGCACCGGCACAGCTGAGGGATGTTTTAAACATGGACGATGAGGAAGAATATGACGAGGTCCTTGTAAGTCATGAATAAACCACTTTAATTGTGCGATACGTCCGAGTCTAATGCAATGCACTCCAGTCAACTATCAGATGCCTTGCTGGTGAGGCCCTTGATATGGATATGGACGGCAGGTCACAAAAAGGAAAAATCAATTCGATTAAAAGACAAGTTGGTTCCATGTCCTCCTCAAGTTAATGTAATAACTGACTCTCATTCTCGTCATAGCTAAAAGACAAATATCCTGACATCCTCGGCGCCGCGGTCGAAGATAGTGACAAACGCCTCCATTTCGTGCATCAGTATATCCTTTATACTCATACCCGGAATAGGGCATACAAGCACAAGAACAAAGAGAAAGAGTCGCAAAAGCCAGCGAGCAGTGTAAAGGTGCACACCATGCTGACAAGGAAGTCTTCTACGTCTTGCATTCCTCAGGTAAGTGAGCGCCTACATATCTCATAATGTTCACACTAATATATGCTCGTAGTCATTTGCGGAGAAAAGGGCTGATGCTATTGAAATTACTTCCTCCGACACAGAAAATGCCTCAAAGTTGACGGAGAAAATAGAAAGGGATGAAGAAAGCAACCCGTCGGGCTCTATCCAAGACTCGACTACGCAAACATTGAGGCCAAGTCACCCTCGCTTTACTGCCCCTTTCAACCGAGCTTCATCTTCCAAGGTCTTTTCTCAAGATAGCTCGAGTCGAACCATGGCATTCTCCCACAAACCGAATACAATTTCCCGTTCCGCTGGCAATCCGAGAGAAAACAGTGCGTCCTCGGATCAGGAGAGAGGAAAAGTTGGGCCGATCTACGAATTTCTTGACACCTGCCTGCCTTCCATGAGGCGTCACCTCCAAAGCTTTCTCGACTTTGGGTGCGATACTTCAGAGCATCTGTTCAGCATGTCGCTCTGGCAGCCGGCGATGATCCAGGAGTTTCTGAACAAGCTTCCTCCGAGCAGGAATGGAGAACGGTTGACCGAGATGGAAAAGCTTATCATCCAAAATCACCTTCTGGGGTACTTCAAATCTTGAACCTTCACGTCGGAATGGGTAGTTGAGATTTTCGAAGGCGTTGTGGTGAACCAAAGTTCACGCAAATTTGAATAATCGTATACGATAGTGATATTTTAAAATTCAATTCAATCTTAACACATTGTTTTCGTTGCTGCACTCCACGTTTTCTCTTCCTTAGATTGTGTAATCGGATTTATGAGCTTGAAGAAACTGATGGGTGAAAGACATTTACCTCGTCAAGGATATCATTTCTTCAATTTGAGTATTTATCGAATCTCAGGCCTGCTCCAAGTCGACGCGGAGTAATCAGAAAGCCATATCCACGGATGGCCATCTTGTAATTGCACAGATACATGAAAAGAGAATCTTAAAGGACTTCATTTTCGAATTTGACGAATTTTTCCATGGAGCAGTACTATTTATCGTTGTGGCGCTCGCAGTATTGCGCCGCAGACCAGCTGGAGCAGCGTCGATGCCTCTGAGAAGTTTCTTGATACTGAAGAACCTGGTCGACACTGAATCGAAGGGATAATTGTAAGATAGGCCGAACGCAAGCAAGCCGCCGTTCGGAGGAAATTTGGGGGCGGTGAGAAGCGAGGCGAGCCGCCGAGCCGTTGCTCAAGGTCGAGAGAGTCTGTGCATCATTCTGAGCCGTAACTTCGGAGAGACCATGGGGTGGACTACTGGGAACTGACATGGCAGAGTTTCAAGTGAGGGTGACACAATATCCGCTCGAGGTTCGTCATCGCTGAATCATGCGGTGAAAGCTACGTGTGGGCTGTCGGTAGAGAAGCCAGATATTGCTCTGCCAAAGTCAAATGTGTGTTCAACGTTGCCGTTACGGAAGTAGCAAGAACCCGATGATGTGAGGGGGCAGAAAGGACAACAACGAGGGAGCCGAACATTCTGTTGAGCGAAGAAAGAACCCATTCTAACAAGTGAGACGATCGTCGTCGTGGATTGCAGTTCGGAGGTAGTGGTCCTGGCAAGCTGCTCACCCTGGTTAGGCTCCGGAAGTGGCGGTCCGCCGCATCACGCCGACAATGACGCAGCACGCCCCTGATCAACAACGCAAAACAACACTCACATCTCCACCACCATCATGTCCGACGAGCAAGCGCCCGAAATCCAAATCAATGTCAAAGGTATGCGCTTTTCAACTCTACACAGCGCCTGCGACTGACTATGCCCAACTGGGCGGCAGGCCCAAGCGAGCTGAAGCTACAGATCTCGATAACGACGGATAAGACCGTGTTGGAGCTCAAGCAGGCCATCGCGGCCAAATCGGATGTGGAAGCAGACAGACAGCGTCTCATTTACTCTGGCAAGTTGATTTGTTCATGTACCACATACGCTATATTAACATATCCGACGCAAAACAGGCCGTGTACTGAAGGTGCTTCCCGTGTAGTTTCCTTAGTCAACAAGTGGCTAATTTCTGATATCATTGCCTTACAGGATGATGATCTGCTGTCTGTATACAAGATCCAGTCGACGCACACAATCCACATGGTCAAGGGCGTGTCACGCTCGACGGGCGGAGGCTCGTCGTCCACCGGCGGCGCAAGTCCCGCACCACAGCAGCTCCCGACCATGCAGACCGGCCAGAACGTGCACGACCCCCTGACACAACTCAACGGCCACATGGGCTTCGGCGCCATGGCAGGCCTGAACCCCTTCGGCGAGCTAGGGCTAAACCAGAACGATCCGAACATGGTGTGTGTGTTTGACTCGTTCGTTTTCGCTGGGGCCCGGGGCTGCTTGGGCTGCCAGACAGAACATTCTAGTGGTTTACCCCGGATCGCTGACATCATTATTTGCAGATGCAGACCATGATGAACTCGCCGCAGTTCCTGCAGCAGATGTCCGCTATGATGTCCAACCCCGCGATCATGGACCAAATCATTGCGAGCAATCCCCAACTCGCGTCGATGGGCCCGCAGGTCCGTCAGGCGTTCCAGGATGAAGGGTTCCGGCAGATGGTGTAGGTACCCGTTCGATCCCATCCCAGACCATTTCGTCTATCTTTCTTATTCTTCTCTGAATAACTCACTGATTATCCAACCTTCATCAGCTCCAACCCAGAATCCCTACAACAAATGCTCCGCATGGCGCAAGTCCTCCAAGGCGCAGGCCTCGGAGGCGCCCCATCCCCCTTCGGCGCTAGTCCCTTCGGCGCCCCCGCCCAGCCCTCCTTCCCCGCGCCCGGCACGCCGAACACCGCCGCGGCGCAGACCGCCAACACGCCCGCCGCCTCCCCTAACGCCGCCAGCCCGACGACGCCCGCCGCGGGCGCCGGCGCGCCGCCGATCAACCCCTTTGGCTTCTTCTCGGGGCTGGGCGGCGCGAACCCTGCATCGCCTGGTGCGGGGACGGGCGCGGCTGCGGGAGGGGCGGCGCCGAACCCGTTCGGGTTCAACCCTGCGATGATGTCGCAGATGCTTGGGCTTGGGGGCGCGTATGGGGGTGGTCCTGGGGCGGGAGGCCTGGGTTCGTATGGAGGGTTTGGGGGATCCCCACCGCCGCCTGCGGATACGCGGCCGCCAGAGGAGAGGTTCCAAGTGCAGCTTCAGGTTTGTCGAATGCCTCAAGTAAGTGTAGTTTTGGTGCTGATGTCTAATTTTTGCTTGTTTTATGTAGCAACTACAAGATATGGGCTTTACAAATGCACAACAGAACATACGTGCGCTGCTCGCGACGGGCGGGAACGTGCAGAGTGCGGTCGACTATATATTTGGTGGGGTGGGCTGTGATTATCTTCGGTGCGTCTAGATGGTAGGGTTTTCCCATTTCGTGGTCGTGGTTTTGAATGGGGAATTGTTGGGAACGGTGACACCAGGATTGATTGAGAGAACGCAATCATAGTGGTCATCAGGCTGGGGAGGTCCATAGTGTGTAGGGACACTCAAGAGAGGACGATATACACGCTCCACGGGGCATTGTCTTGTTGTATCTATTACTATTGTCTTGTTCATGAATTTCGCGGTATCGTCATCGTCCATGGGAGCCTCTCTCGCCTTCTGAGTAGGCAGAACAACACGCACGTGAAGTTCATATCGTTGATTTGTGGGTCCATCCCAAGCCTTCACCGGCTCACCTTCTGCCACCATGGACTGTTGTCCCGTGTATTAGTAGAGAATGGAGGTTTGTACATTGCAGATGGAGAGGTTAAGCTGGATCAAGCGTGGAGAGATTTCATAAATTGGTAGTGGTACTTGAGTCATGTCGTTGTCTTGTCCTTGAATTTCGCGGTATCATCCATGGGAGCCTCTCAACACGCGCGTGAAGTTTGTGGGTCCATTCCAAGCTTCCCGGTTCACCTTCTGCCACCATGGACCGTTGCCCAGTGTTCTGTATCGCTGATATCCCAGCCACCGTAAGTCAGAGAAAATCACCGTTTCATCGCTATAAAGCGCTATTTCCCTCAGTTCTTGCTCTACAGACCCTAGATCTCCTCTTGGAATGCACCCAGGAATATCTAACCCCTACAGCACACGTATCCAAACGCGTTGTCATCATGGACACCAAAGATATCGCTACTATCACCGAAGGATCTTCTCCTCCTATCGCCTCATCTCCTACCGCCTTTCTCGGCCTTTCCCTCAAGGAAGTGCGCGATTGGTTTGACGCAAATATCACCGAACCATGCCCGGAACGATTCATGTCGCATTGCTTCCTGGTGCTTGACAACGAAAGCATAGAGGATGAAAGTTGTATATTTGTCGCCACGCAATATTCAGCTCCAGGAAATACACTCGCTGCGGTGTGATTTTGATGTTGCGTATCAGAGTGCCCTCATTTGCGATGTTCAAGAAATATCAATTGAGGAAGGCGTACCGGGGAGCTTCATGCGGAGCAGGGTGACTATGACGAAAGAAAACTTGCAGTTAGCACTGAAGGGAGGTTTGTGCATTGAAGATGGAGAGGTTAAGCTGGAAGAAGAGTGGAGAGATTTCAGTGGTTGTGAATCGGAGGAGTCTGGTGATTGAACTTAAATCAAGTTGTTAAAAAGTTCAGCTGTAGGAAGAGAATTATTTACAAAGCCCAAATTGCACCTTGTGCTTGTAAACAACGTCGTTATATGCATATGGGACAACAATAAGAGAAATTTTATAAATTATGACATCGCCTTCGCCATCGACGACGAGCGTCGCGTCGCAGCTCGCGCAAGACGCGCCTGAGATCAGGTTAAGCATATTATGAACAAATGGAACAAGAGGCCACCCGGGTGCTCAGCTCAGTTCAGTGAATCAGTGCCCACTGCCAGCGATAATATGTCCCACAATTAAGTGGGAATGTGGATTATAATATTTTTAGCGACCACCAATATCTTTTTATTCCCTTCCCCCTTATCCAGTATACCTCTCACTCATGTGCGGGTGCCCACTGGACGCGGAAATTTAAGGGAAGCCCGCCTCTTTGAGCTTCGCCACCAGCTCGTCCACGTTCGCCACTTTGCCGCCGCCGACGCGCACGGGGGGCTCGCTCACCTTGAGCGTCTCGAGCTGGGGTGTGTAGTCGACGCCAAGCGCGGCGGGGGTGAGCTTCTCGACGGGCTTTTTCTTCGCTTTCATGATGTTAGGTAGGGAGGCGTAGCGGGGCTCGTTGAGTCTGAAAATAAAATAAATAACCAAGCACGGTCGCTACATAAAGACACGCACCGCAGGTCCGTGGTGACCACCAGAGGCAGCCGACACCTGATCTCCTCGCCGCCGCCGTCGATCTCCCGCGTCACCAGCGCCTCGCCCTTCGCCACGTCCACGTCGAGCTTGCTCGCGAACGTCGCCTGGCTCCACCCGAGCAGCCCCGCGAGCATCTGTCCCGTCACGCCGAGGTCGTCGTCAATCGCCTGCTTGCCGAGGATCACCAGGTCGATCTTGTCCGCGGGCGTCGCCGCGCCCTTGTTCTGCTTCTCGATGACCGCCTGGAGCGTGCGCGCGATGGCGAGCGGCTCGGGCGCGGGGTGTGCCTCGGGGAGCTCGACGTGGATCGCGCTGTCCGCGCCCATGGCGAGCGCGGTGCGGAGGGTGTCGAGGGACTTGGGGGGCCCGATGGAGATGGCTTTGATGGAGGTGACGGAGGCCTTGAGCTTCTCGCGCAGGCGCACGGCTTCTTCGACGGCTGTGGGGCGGTTGAGATGTGTGGGTCAAGCACTGGGGTGGGTGCACGCACCGATTTCGTCGAATGGGTTCTGAATGTGGGAGAGCGCGCGTAAGGTTGTGTTCTGAGGTATGATTTTGGTAATGTACAGACGCACCATGGAATGCTTCACGTTCGTGTCGATGCCCGTCTGTTGCGGGTTCACGCGGATCTTGACGGCATAGTCGACAGCGCTAGAATAGGCGGGGTGCGCGAATGACATGAGCTTTCCGCCATGCAAGGATATGGCAGCTTCCCTGCTGGACAGCAGAATACTCACCGCTTAACGGGGACGAGGATGTTGAGCAGGCGGGCGGGTGAAGGGCGCATCGTGGGCGGCGAGAGCGGTGAGTGTCAAGGAGTGAGCAGAGGCACGCTATACCCGGACTGCCGTTTTCACGTGATGGTCCTCGCAAGAATTCCCGCCGCCGAATGTTAGCGAGCGTTGTGCAAATGAAGACTTTCGACCAGTATATTTAACACATATACAATCCAATGTCAGTTACAAAAAAACGAGGGTAGTTCTATGCCTCTGAAAAACTGTTACATCGATTCCCACTTCCCTCGACCCTTTTCAGCCTGTATCCTCTTCGGCAGGGCACCTACATATGAGGTTTGGTCAATAATAACGTGAACTACAGACTTGATGACTCACTTATATACTAGAAGAAAATGTGATCCATGAGCAATCCAATCTGAAGAACAAGTAGCTTACCACAACGAGTGCGGAGTTTCTGATGGTGATCAAAATGAAGCCGCCTTTGACGTTCTTCATCTCGTACTTGGCCGCACCACTCGCATTGCGAAAAGTCTGGGAGAATCCTACAGAGGAGGCGACTACTCGCCATGTGAGATGGACTATCCCATTAGTCAGAAAGTTACTCACCGATGGCCAGCTCACTAGCTGTAAACCTCTTATTTTTACTCGGAAATAAAACATCCTTCAGATTCGCCCGATGGGAGGACAGCCGCGCGTTAGCCGAATGCGGTGCCTGCAGTGCGCCTTCGTTGTTATCTTCATAATCAGCGATAGCCCTGAAGTAGTCCCCAACAAAGGCCTCGTCTAGCATTGAAGGATTGCCTTTCGACGTATAAAGGTCTTCGAAAATGGAGGCGAACTTTTCGTCAAGGTTAGAAATATTTCCGGTATTGGTGGGCATTGCGACGAGGGGGTTAACACTGCCGGAACACGAAGGATTTCCGTCGTTGTATACACATTCGACGCCCAAATTACTAATCGAGGAGCAGGACAGGCGCTGAACAGGATGACCGGAGTCTGACAGTGTAATGGATACCCAAACGGTAGCTGCTATATCTCAGGCTGTTCTCTCTCATTTCCCCTCACTGCTCAGTGGATCTGTGCATCTATTGAAGGTCATAACTATTAATTTTACCCCTTGTATTCTCTCTGATTTTGACCTCGTCTTCGTCTTAACCGTCCATTAAATATTTATCTAGCCCGTATCTATTTTTATCGCATCATCTCGGTGGCATCTGTCCATCTAAATTTGATCTAAATACAATACAATCCATCCGTCCTATCCATCCTAGGCCTACCTGTACCTGTTTTATCGTGTTTTTTGTCCATAACTGACCGCGTCCGAACCATACCTCCCGTCTATTCATACATAATCCAAGCTCATATCAAGCTTCATCCAATCAAGTCTGATGCTACATACTATTATTCATTAACTACAATTATTTGACAATGATACATCGTGTTCTCGGAAAAAGATGGACTACTTATGTTATTAATCTGCAAATGCGTTGAAGTTGGAGCAAGTTTCTGCGTCCTCCTTTTCTAGTTGCACGAATTCAAAGATCTTTGAAAACCTGTGGAACAATTAAGATTTCCATATTATGAGAGCGGATAGAAAGGAGACGTACTCTACAATTTGGCAGTTAATGTGGGGGTCAGTGATATTAGATGCTGAACCTTTTGGCATTTCGACCCAGGCAGGATCAATAGACCAATATCCCCAAGCTTCTTCCAGACGGCCCTTTGCGGCTGCCTTCAGGAAAAAGTCTCTTTGTTCGTAACTGTTAAGGACAATCAGAAACAAATATTATATATTTAATGAAGCCACTCAGCCGAGTATAATGTCAGTCAGCGCAAGGGAGTGCTCCCTGTACTTTTCAAGATACTTGGGCGCTAATTTTGTTAGTAGTCCTGGAACCAGAGTGTGATGGGTGCGAACCTTTCCAAGTCACCTCTGCCCTACGCCTTCCCGATTTCAATTCATGTATGGATATGTACAGTGCGCCCACCTGTACCGCTCAGCAGTACTCCGTAGTACGTATTTGTAGTGCCATACTTTCTTTCCGCGTGTATCTCCTCCCAAAACTCCTGCTCTGCACCCACATTTGCACCCACTGCAGTACGCACTTCATGGACTCAGGCTCTCCAGGAAAATAGTGGCCTTATTTTCGAAGAGTTGGGAGTCCTGTTTTCTGTTTCTGTTCAAACTTCATGGGCGCCAAATGAAATATTCCTGCGCTCAAATGGATGCGGATGACGCCTGACTTGCGAAACAATATCTGGGTGAGCGCATTCAAATCAAAGGCCCGAACGCTATCTTCCAGCACTATCTTTAAATGGTCCGTATTTATGTAATTGATCCCCAATTCATATTCTGATGTCTTCGAACATTCCTCAGAATTCATCGGGACAAAATACTGTCGGCAGGACGACCTGGAAGAAGAGAAGGCTGATAGTGCTTTCCCGGCGCACGATACTCATTGGGAGTAGCTTTTATATATAAATTCGTATATTACCTTGCTCCCATTGAATGGAATGGTAGAAAGTTCGTCGCCATACGCAAGCCCTGGGCGCCTGGGCGTTTTGCTACACAATATGACTAAGCGCTGAGTTGATTTAAATATCCTCCATCATGTTGCCCTTCCCTTTCCTTAACCTCCTCCCTCTCCGTCTCGGTCATGCATCTCGCCCTAGATCCTGTAGATCCCATCTACGACCTCATGAAGCCTCCGGCTGATGAGACGCTCTCTCAGAAGACCGCGCCTAAAAAGCGTGAATTGGATGCTCGACATCTAAGTGATGCCATTAGCAAACAGATCAACCAAGACTATGCAAATTCTGCGAAAGACAGGAATGTCGTCAAGGTCCTATTGCTAGGCCAGTCGGAGAGTGGTGAGTCCGAATATTCGTCTCGTTCAATGACAGGTTCTAACGAAGACACTTAACCAGGTAAATCCACTATGATAAAAAGTAAGTCTAGTCACTTCGTTCGGGGGCGGATGTTGTATTAATAAATCCAGATCTCCGCATCAAATATGCCCAGGAAGAATGGGAACGCGAGCGCGATAGCTGGCGTGTTGTTGTTCAGTTCAACGTCGTCCAGTCCATCAATGCTATAATTAGGGTCGTCGAATCCGAATTGAACAGCTGCGGGACCGAACAGTCTGACGACAAGAAGAATATGAACGGGCCAAACGACGCTGAAGCAGTGAAGTTTACGAACTGCAACCAGCTCCTCCTGGCCCGACTGGCTCCCCTACTCGGCGTCGAAGAAGACTTAAAACGGTGGTTGGGCGCCGGCTCTGATGAGTATACCCACTCGGCAACCCCACTCTCAGCCATTCAGCTCTCGGAGTCAATTTCCGCCACCATTGCTAGTTGCAAAGAGGATATAAAGGCTCTCTGGCAAGACCAAACGGTGCGAGCGGCGCTGAAACGCCATCGAATTCAAATTCGAAATGATAACGGAGGATTGTATGGACTCTATTCTCGTTGCACCCACTTATGTTGACCTCTGTTAACCTATCATCTTCTTAGCTTTCCGAATGACCTCGATCGAGTCACAGCGCATGACTATGTTGTTCGTGACGATGATATTATGCGTGCAAAACTGCGAACGGTTGGAATACAAGAGCACAGAATATATTTCAAGCAAGGGCCTCGGAAGAATCAAGAGTGTGAGTTCCCTCCGTCATTCGACTACTTGATTCGTGTTGTGAATTTTAACTGAACAAGTATCAGGCGAACAAACGTTCACATGGGAATGGCGTATCTTTGATGTCGATGGATGCCGAATTAAAGTGCGTTTAAGGGATTTATATTGCGGCGTCCTCACCATATCGACTGACGCCCTAATCACAGCGCAAGGCATGGCTTCCATACTTCGATACCGTTGACGTTGCGATGTTTTGTAAGTGTCTGCGTCGCAGCTGGTCAGCTACAGACAATTCTAATTCAAGTTTATCGATTCTAGTTTCGCCTGTGTCCGCATTCGACCAATATTTGGAAGAAGACTCTAGTACCAATCGTCTAGAAGATTCGATTATCCTGTGGACCTCGATATGCTCTTCGACGCTGTTAGCTAGGGCGCAGCTTATCCTTTTCCTCAGCAAGTGTGATTTACTCCGATGGAAACTCAAACGAGGTGTCCAACTGAGGCAGTACTTGCCGAGCTATGGTGATCAGCCTAATGAAATAATGGCTGTTGTGAAGTGTCAGTCTATTACACCTCGACATGCAAATAGCCCTATCTGACCAGCTCTCTCTCTTGTAGATTTACGCGAAAAGTTTATAGATATTGAAAAACGGCATTCTGTGGAACATCGACCTTGCTATGTATTCCCGGCTACCACCACTGTATGTTACCTTCACCTTTGACGGAGGTTTATTCACTTCTGATGCTATCACATAAGGATACAATAGCAACTGGGATAATGTTGGATACTGTCCGCGACTGCGTCGTGCGCGAAAACCTCGCAGCTTCGCAGTTGATCTGACCACCTTTAACCGTTATCAGGTCCAGACATGGGTCCTATCAGCCAAGACAATCATGTAGTAGTGTCGGGAAGTTTCTCAAAGTGAGCGAAGAATTGCCAATCATTGCCAAAAGCAAGCTCGCACAACCCGCAGTGCAATTTGTCACTATGTACTTATAAACCAATGTATATAGCCTGATTTTTTAATGTTATTGCCACCAATTCAACCCATTGGTCTCCAATAGTTAGTTGCCCATCTTATTCCCTTCGTCTTCCAAGTGATCTGAGAATGTGATATGTATATGAATTAGAATATTGTAATGTACATGTATTTTTACACCATTTGCAGTGATTGAGAAGGTAAACTGAGGGCCGTTGGAGGTTGATCTGGTAGTATAACGTTAATATGCTCGTTCACGTTCATGTTGGGTTCAGGGGTTTCGTTGGCAGTATTGCGTGTGGGTATAGGAGGCGCGAATGTGAGCGGTGAGCTGGCGAGTTGATCAACAGCCGTTGGGGGTAAGGATGCCAAAAGACTCATGACGAAGGATGGGTAAGGGTTAGTAGCCGATGAGCGGCGCCGGCGTTTGCGTCGATCGAAGAGAAGAGATTTTGGGGTTGGAAGGGTCGTGCTATTCAGACGATGGCCTGCTTTCTTCAGGTTCAGTGTGATTCTGGACATCATAGCGACCTATATGTTTCCAAGATCAATCAGCTGAGAGCTCGATGTGGCAATTGTCAATGGAGCACTTACGGTGATTCTAACGATTAATAGAAGTCGAGGTCACAAGTCATTTCAGAATAGTAAAATCATTATAGAACTTACAGTTGTTCCATTCTAACGTCCTCCAAACGTTAGCAATACATCAGGATAAATCATCACTGGAAACATACTGAGCGCAAATGTTTTTAGTCCCTGGAGGAGCTGCGACGATCATAAATGTCAGGATAAATGTGATAGAAAATATTACGCTGTCAAAAAGTGGAGTTCAGATCGAAGTAAAGTCAGCAAGGGGACAGTCATTGACCTGTAATAAAGTATCCCGTCTTCCAGAAGGCGTTTGACAATATAGGTTGCCTCTTCTCTGCGAATCGGAGGCAGAGTTCGATAGAGCGTCAGTCCGAATATTATTGTATCGTACAGAAGGGGAATCCATGCTGAGGCTGAAGCCGCGCCGCTGCTGTAGAACCATATATATCAGTCGGTGTAACATCCACCGGAGTGCAATAGACGTACATCGCAGGATCAAAAACCATACTGCAAGCTTTAGGATAGTCAGAGTATAAACGTTATCAGTGTTCGAGAATTAACTGTATATCCATATGAACTGACCATGGATACCCGAATTTGGATTGTGAACCACGGCTTTAGAGTAAAACACAAGACATCAGTTTGAACGTTCTTCATAAGTCGTAGTCAGACGTTAGAATAAAATAACTTACGTTGACCTCGACTGATCAGCCATACGTTCACCACAGTCTCAAAGAGAAGTAACATTGCGACCCCCTTTATGATCCACCTTTGATGTGGGTAGAGCGCGTTGATGCGGAGAAGCATCATCAGACCCACGACCTCGACCGCAATGGCAACCGTGCAGCCCTCGTAGCGTACAAAGTGCTTGCACCTAAGAATGTATGGTCAGCATCGGTTTCATGTTCTTTACGTTTGCTGTTGACACCTCTGTAGGATTAAAAGACACATTGTAAGCTATTGTAAGCATATTTTTTGGCTAAGGAAATAAAGCAGGAGCTTACTTCGATTGTCCATGTCGGAGAAAGATAGGCTGCCAATCGAACAGCGCATGTCAATTGCAAGCTGTTTGTACGAAGAAAACACGTACCGTATAAATTGATGATAAATCCTAGAGGTGTAAAGTAGCGATTCTGGACACGACATTGGTCAAGATTCCATTTCGATAAACCAAGTGATAAGGACGCACGAAGAGAAAGAGGTATCCAACTGTAGTATTTATAAATCTATGCCGCAACTTTAGTATAACAATAACCCACAGAGGCCTTTCCGGTTGCTTTTCCATATTAATTCGACCTGTGCTAGTCGTCAGTGGGAGGGCACACTAATAGGAACACTCCACAACTTCCTCACCTCATCCGTGAAGGTATCGATATGATCCCATACCAAGACGACAAAGCTCGCAAAACCAACGTACTTGGGGCCCTCAGACCAAGCCATGAGGGTTTGTAGGATGTACTCACATTGGTCCGAATGCTATGAATAGACAAATAAATATCTATGTGGATATACCGATAAATTCACCTACGTGTCCGCTATGTCAGGATCTACTTGTGGGATCTGCTGAGGCATACTGTCATTTGGGAGGGAAACGATGTGAGCGAAATGAGCGGAAAGGAACGAAGGAAACAAAGCAGGCAGTGTTCGCAGGCGTTTGAGACATCCCTCCTTATATAAAGCGCCCAGACTTACAAGTGGTAATGTGCTTATTCCCGATCGCCGATAAATACGAATCGATATGGTACCTAAAATCAATCAACTGCGTGTTTGGTGGTTTGGAGCAATGAAGATGGATGGAGTGAATGGGCGTCCAGGTATTTTTAGAATTCCCCGGACCCCATGGGAGTTATTTATTTGGGTTGCCGCTATTCTGGGATATATCCTCGAAGGACAAGCTCTGGCGTTCGAATTTTCTGTGCCCCTGAAGTATGAAGTAGTGCAATTTGAATCTTCGCGCTGGAGACGAACACTCGTATTCAACAGTCGATTAGGGTGGAAACTAGAAAGCTAAGCATTGAGATTTACTGACAGAGCTGGGAAATAGTCGATCTCGTTGGAGCTGGTGACCGGTGTTATTGCCAAGTTATTGCTATCATGATGCTGTTCAAGTGGCGCAGGTAATAAAGGTTTTCAGCATAATAATAACGCGATTTTGAATGCCTACCTAAATTTAGGCACATACACTAGGTCACTTTGGGAGGCTCTCCGCTCATTGAGGACTTTTGAGGCCGGACGTTGGTGAGGCGTATTCTTTGTAACTGAAGTGGGGGTTACGGAGGCTGCAAAAGCGTGACAGTCATAATTGAACCCAGAGTTAGTTTTAACCTCTTCAGAACCTCGGGCGATCCAAGGAAAACTAATCTCTTGTACGACGCCATCTTTCCACCCTGGACCGTTTGTGATAGGTATTTTTGTAGTTTACCTAGCAGGGTAGAATGAAGGTCAGAGAAGTTATTAGGATGTGAGCTGATCAAGAGCTAACGTGAGGTTCTCGTTGGGTTCTCGCTTCCAGTCCGACCACGCGGTGCCATGCAAGTGCCACGCACTTGGTTCTGAGGCTTGTCATTCGAATAGTTGATTTACTCGTCTTGTAGATGACAATGACATGCCTGGCCGCCTGGGGCTGTTTTGTATTGAAAGGAAAGCGAAGACTGAGCGCTGCTGGCGGGCTTCCGCCTGGATGAATATACTTATGAAAGGGTATGAATTGGTCCAAAGTTCAGAATAATAATTCGATCATTGATTAATGCATTACTATTAAAGTTTATTCAATGTGTCATGGGGTACAAGCACGTGAAGCTGCCAGATGGGCAATGCCGAATAGTTTAGTTCTCCGATCCAAGTAGATACCACTTAAAATTTCAAATTACCAACTGGCAACCCTCAACATATGTCATGAATACTTGTTATCTTAGGAAGATGCTGGCTTTGACTCAAGGCTCTCTCTACGCTGATCCGCCCCATTGGGAGACTTCAAAGCTTTACCCTTCTATCGAATTGGACCATCTGACCGCGACTTTCTGATATCGAAGGCGAGCAATACTCACTTTGCATCATCAACAACCAAGATATCCCAGTGGGCTACTATAAGCTATATGAACCTCCTTGTGGCACCAGAGGCAAGCAGTATGCCAATTACTGCTTACGCAGTATGTAAACTTGCTGCTACTGGTGTAACCGGAGGCTCATGTCTTGAAACGTATCGCCGTCCACCACAGTTCTGTGCTCATGGATGGATTTCGAACCCATGCTTCATAACGATACACTCCTCTAGAAGCTGGAAGTACGACGTATGAATCGAAGGGGTTGATCATCACTATCACGACTTGCTAATACCAACTTGTTATCGAATGACCTGCGCGACTCGTACGATGTACTTATAATACCTGCTGCCTTGAGCCTAGCCTTCACACCAAGGATACATGCCAGCGGTACAGCGAATCTCCGCATCCCTCGCATAACTTTCGAGCGACGTCCGAGGTCCTTTGAATTAAACCTCGTATTGCCACACCCGAACTCTAACCTTTTCTTAAATCTAAAATGTGTTAATCGATCATTATTATCCTCGCCCCTGCCCGTCCCATCGACATCCTTCTGGATAGAACCACGCCTAATCCATGTCTCCAAACCGTCGTTCTACGTGTGTCCGAGGCGCCCATATCGCTTCTTCGAACAGAAACATGCTACTGCTACTCAAAAGGTTATCAAGGAAGAATTTATATGTATATCCGATATGGGGATGTTGCGCAACGCAGAGTTGTCTATACCGTCGACGTGCCGCCCCCATCGCAAACGGCTTTTCGTCATTGGGTCATCCTATCTTGACTTGTTGTCACCCCGCCCTCCTTCCTTCTAGGATCGGGCTTCCCTCCGGTGCTCGATAGACTGAAGGTACCAAACACCCCCATCTTCCAGATCTTCCTTAGCTAATTTCTGCTTTTAAATACTAAAAATAATGAAGGTGAAAGGCTTCCAAGTTGCCCCCGCCAAGCTCGAAGGGTGTCTCGTCGATTGTAAGGATGTTTCAGATGCCTGCGTTTTTCGGTATCTCAGATGTTAACAGTCTGCGGCATCTTAAGATACTGAGCTGTATCTAACCTCAATTTCTGGGATTTTAAAGACGGCGAAGTGTCTCTAGCACTGCGCCAGGGCAAGTAATTCTGTGCGGGTCAGAACGAGCGTGCTTTAGACGAATTTATTGGCTTAGTTCATTTATACTTAACCGTTCCGAATGGGAAACTTCTCAACCGATCCATCATCAGGGTACGTAGGCTGTCCTCTGGATTCATTCATGTGCACTTAAACTGGTCTGCATTGCTACTCTTTACTGCATGTCGCGAACAACAATGTACAATACAGGCACCTTGCAGGAGGAGTGCACGAGTTTATCTCTGCGATCCCGACTTCTCCAAGAGGGAATCGTGTTGCGTGACCGTGCAAAGGAGCCGCGAGCCCCGTCGTTGAAGGCGAAGGTGATGTTATAGTTTCTAAATCTTCTTCTATTGTTGTCGCATATGTAGTATAATAACGTCGGTGTTTACAATCTGAAGGTGCAATTTGAACTATGTAAGATAATTCTCTTCCTATAGGATTGCTGAATGTTGAACGACATGATTCGAATTCAATTGTAAATTACCGAAATCTCCTCAAGGTTGATCAAGCTTAACCTCTCCATCTTCAATGTACGAACCTCCATGCTCTACTAACTTGTAGTTTTCTTCCGTCATAGTCACCCCGCTCCGCATCCAGCACCCATTTCCATTATCTTCGATTGACCGGCCTTGAATATCGCAAGCGATCACATTCTGATACGCAAGCTCGAATACACACCGCAGCGACTGTATTTCCTCCGGAGCTGAATCTGTTTCCTCCGGATCTGAATTTATTTCGTCCTCTATTGTGCAGACAAATATACAGCTGTCGTCCTCTATGCTTTTGTTGTCAAGCACCAGGAAGCAATATGGCGTGAATTTATCCGAGCCTGGCTGGTTGATATTGTGATGAACCAATCATGCACTTCCTTGAGAGAAAGGCCGAGAAAGGCGGTAGGAGACGAGCTCATAATATGACTCATAGGATGAGAAGATCCTTGGGTGATAGTAGCGATATCTTTGGTGTCCATGATAACAAGGTATTCGGATGCTTCAAAAATGTCGTCGCTTGGCGAATTGATTTCTGAGAGATACTCTTCGGTGCATTGTAAGAGGAGATCTAGGGTCTGTAGAGCAAGGATTGAGGAAAATGACACTTTACAGCAATAAACCAGTAATTTTCTCTGACTTACGGTAAGTGGGATATCATCGATACAGAACACGGGGCAACGGCCCATGGTGGCAGAAGGTGAACCTGTGAACGCTTAGAATGGACTGACAGATCAATAATACGAACTTCACGTGCAAAACACTGGGCACAGAGTATGCCTGTCTTCCATGGCAGGAGGTGACCGGTGAAAGCTTGGAATGGACCCACAGATCAATAATATGAACTTCACGTGCGTGTTGTTCTACTAACCTATACTGATAGTACTTCAACTTCTAAAACTATTGAGTTGATGGCTCAAGCTCTCAGTTCCGGAAGTTCCTGGTATTTCTGCGATGGCACGGACGAGGATAGAGACTGTGTCTATTGCATCATATACTGCCCGTTGATCCCATTGTTCTATTCGCATAGAGAAAAATAGGCTGGGGTGGCAGCATATGTCATCACCATAATCGCATGACTACAATTCTAGAGATCTGAAGCTTGACGCTTGGCTTCGCAGCTATGAGGACTTTTAAATAACACATTTAGGACACGGTATGTAGAATTTGCCTAAAAATAGAATTCGACGCACTACATAAGTATGTAGCAAGGCAAGGCGAAAGGCCATTGTAAATTGTAGGGCTAATTTCTCTTCCAAATCAATCAGAGAAATATTCTAGCGTGCTCTCGCTTGGGCTTGTTTTGCTGTTCAGAGGCAATTATTTCGTGCCGCTTTTAGGGAGCTTTAGGGAGGTGATGTCGTGATGGCAGCTTGGAGGATGCACGGACCCACAGGCAAATGTCGGCCCGTCCTTTCCATCATCGTTGCTGCCACCTACTTACCATCGCTTGCTGCGTCCATCGATTTCTCCATTCATCCTTCGCACCTGCGAATAGAATCTTTGCACCATGGTTTATTATTCGATGACCGATGAGTCGATAATCGACAATCCACCATTGATGTATTCTGGTGGAGCGCTCCGCGGCCCCAACACTCCGCCCGGCAGAATCCAAGAACCATGGTCGGATGGCGCTGGCTGGCGTTGGTTGGATGTATTCCGCTGCTAGAGGGCTCACATGAATTCAACATGTAAGAATATTTTAGAATAGCTCTAAAAAGTTCTTTGACTTTTCTTAATCTTATGCATATCTTATGGAAATAACTGTAGGCCGGAAGGAGTCAGGAGTCAGACGACTTCATTAGCCTCATCAACCGTCGCCGCTTGCGGGATCCGTCCTCCGTCCTCCATGACCCTCTGATCGTATCATAGCTTGCATCCTACCTCTCAATATTTCTCAGACTACTTATAAGACAGGTGCACATTTGACCCTCAAGTTCCAACAAACCTGAGCATGCGGCCGTATCTCTGTAACTTCACGACTCTCTTCACCTGGAGTTTAGCCCTCTGTTCGCTAGGCTCGGCTTTGGACTTGAGACAGGATAGAACGTTGATAGGTTCATCAGTCGTCCTCGATTGTGAGTACTTCTCATAGCAGCCCTCTGCCCGAAATGAGTCTTGCTGACAAGAAATACCGTCAGATGGCACTTTCAATGGTCTTTCAAATCCATCGACTGGTAT
>JACGCK010000414.1:0-26679 GCA_014925825.1 Pholiota molesta
GTGATTGATCTATAGAGACGTTGAGACAAATGATCAATCCAATTTAATCATATCATACCCTGTATATCCACAACTCCTACCAACGAACATTGTAATGAACGCATGCCCTTTTTGTCGAATAAAATCGGCTTGACTGGACGACCCGTTTCGAGAATCATTCCCCGTTGCAATAATTTCAATTTGGCGGCTGTTGACATCATTTGCATGACACTATACGTCACCACCGTAAATGCTGATGCATCAGGATTAGCCTTATGCAAGGGTTTTCCGTCAATATACATCTCCTCGAACTTCTTCACATGCGTTCTCCAGAACTCTAACATAAAGGGATTCTATGAAATAACAAATAATAAGAAGATGATAAAGATAAATATAGTTGCAAAAAGAATACATACATGTGCACGGAAAGTAACATCATGAACATTTCCCTCGGGACAGAACACCCTCGCTGGAGGTAATTCTGACAGAGGTACAGGATTATCGGTGACTTCAAGACTAGGTTCTGTTATCTCAAATTTTATACCCTCTGGGAACGGTGTGTTTCGAATGGATATGTATTCCTCAACAACGATGGGCGTGTTGTCGCGAACATGCTCGGAAGATTTGGTAGTAATGTTGTCATGCTTTCGCTTTCGTGATTTCCTCGGTCCAGTAGGATTTTTTGTGGTATCGCGCCTTGATCGTGTGGATGTAGTGCGCGATGTTGTCTTCCTTGATTTAAGTGGGAAGTCAACCTCCATATCATCGTCATTGTTTTCATCCGAGCTACCCATGGGAGTTGAAGAGACTGAAGTACTTGTTTCTTTGGGAGGCAAATCAACATCCATCGTATCTTCTTCATCTTCGTCATCGTCACCTTCGTCTCCGTTATCGCCATTTTCGTTATCCATGGGATCGTCTCCATGTTCCACATTGTTTGGTTTATCTGGACCATTGCCTTCGGACGACGGTTCAGTTGACGATGACGAACTAGAACGGGGTTTCCGAGCAGGAGGTTGAAATCGATTGGGACTGGGTGTCTGAGAAGGACCTCGAGAGTCTTCAGAAGTGGGAGTGGGTGGCCGAGTATGAGACGGAGAGGGCGTAGAGTTGAGACCGGGTTCACGAGAAGGAGCCTGAGACTGTGACGGCGTAGATGGAGTTAGTGTAAGACTAAATAGAATATAAACTCAGTGGTTTGGGGGACAAACACTGAGTTGAATAAGTACCTAAATAGAATATAAACTATAGGTACGTCGTAAGTCCAAGTAACGAGTAAAAGCAAAAGGTATCAAGCTCACCTCAGTGGTTTGGGGGACAAACACTGAGGTGCGCGCATTGTAACTACTTCGTATATCTAGCAGCTACACTAAACGTTCCGTGATGAAAAGCACAAGGTTAAAAGGTATAAAACAATAAGAACACATGGCGCATTCGCTGGGCGAATGCACACCTATGCACACGAGATAAAACGAATTTGAAATACTCCAATACCATAAGGTGCACTGCGAAACGAGCTCGCGGCGCGTTTGCTCACGGCCGGCGCACGCGCACTCCATACGTGTTACATGCGCGTCCATATTCCAACACTCCCCCTCAAACCGCCGCGAGTCCCAATTCCGCGGCGAAGTGTTTAACCTTCGGCGAAGGAAGCGCCTTAGTCAACGCATCCGCAATCATATCCTCAGTCGGGCAATACACAAGCCGCAAAGAGCCGTTTTCGACGATCCATCGGATGAAATGGAAGCGCACGTCAATGTGTTTGGTACGCGCGTGATATTGGTGATCCTTGGTGAGCGCGATGGCGGACTGGTTGTCAGAAAAGAGGGTTGTGGCGTCCAAGGAAGTCGAGAAAACCTCGGAAAGAAGTGAGCGAAGCCACAGCGCTTCTTTGGCCGCGTGCGTCGCGGCCACATACTCTGATTCCGTCGTCGACAGTGAGATAATCTCCTGCCGCTTCGCACTCCAGGAA
Source organism: Pholiota molesta (assembly GCA_014925825.1). Lineage (NCBI taxonomy): Eukaryota > Fungi > Basidiomycota > Agaricomycetes > Agaricales > Strophariaceae > Pholiota > Pholiota molesta. The sequence goes on from JACGCK010000414.1 coordinate 1,952, forward strand.
ACAGCGCCGCCGTTCAAGAGAAAAGCGTACCCAGAGATTGCGCGTCTGTCTTCCGCCATGCTCCCATCTGCGTCCGCATACCCAACCAGAACCTTTCCAGCGCCTCCATACGTCAACCACAGCTCCTTCGACCCCTTCAGGTATCGAAAGATACGCTTTACCGCCTCCCAGTGCTCGATTCCCGGCTTCGACGTGAAGCGCGAGACGTGCTGCACGGCATACGCGATATCCGGGCGCGTTCCGAGCGCCGCGTACATCAACGAGCCCACCGCTTCATGATATGGGACGTCCCGCATGCGCGCAAACTCGTGCGTGGTCGACGGCGACTGCGCAGAAGTTAGGCGCACGTTCGGATCCATGGGGACGGACACGGGCTTCAAGTCTTGAAGTCCGTAGCGGTTGATAATCGACTCGATGTAGGAGCGCTGGGATAGGAGGAGACGGCGCTGCTCGCGCACGCGCTTGATCTCGATGCCGAGGAGCCAATGCAACTCGCCCAGGTCAGTGATTTCGACGTGTTCGGAGATCTTCGCCTTGAGCTGATCGATAAGCGCCATAGATGTGGAGGCGATGGTGCAGTCGTCAACGTGCACCATGATCACGGTGAGATCCTTTCCGTCTTCACTGCGCATGTAAAACACCGCCTGATCGACTTCACAGCGCTTGAACCCTAGGTTTTCGACCAAGATCTCGACAAGGCGCTGGTACCAACGGCGGCCGGACTGCTTCAGGCCGTATAGCGTTCGACGGAGACGACAGACCAGATTTTTCTTGCTGGTTGCAAAGCCGGGAGGTTGCCGCATGTATATGACTTCGTTGGAGGTGAGTTTTCCGTTCAGATAGGCGCCTTTGATATCGATCTGATGCAATTCGTAGTCGTTTGCTGCAGCGCACGCGAGGAGCGTACGGATCGATGCCAGACGTGCGACGGGGGCGAACGTGTCGAAGTAGTCGACGCCCGGGACTTGTGAAAAACCTTGTGCAACAAGGCGCGCTTTATAGCGCACAACATTCCCCGAGGCGTCCTTCTTCGCGCGGAAGACCCACTTGGATCCAATGACGTTAGCGCCCTCCGGCGGCTCAACTAGGATCCATGTCTCAGAATCGCGCAAGACCTTCAACTCCTCTTCGATCGCCTTCTCCCACAACGGCCAATCCGGCCTCGCCTTCGCCTCCGTGAGGTTGCGCGGCTCAAGCGCTTCCACCTCACTAATCTCTGCTACCATCGCGTATTCTTCAGCAAAATCGGCGGCCATAATCCATTCGCTGGCGCCTTCGCCCTCGAGCACGGGATCTTCGTCTGGCGCGGCTGCGTCAGGCTCAGGAATTTCTTCCATGCGGGTAGGAGCAGGGGTATGGGGTGCGCGCGCAGTGCGCCTACGTTCTCCGGTGACCGCGCGTCCTTCCAGGATGTCGCGCAACACGGGACCAGGCCTATGAGCGCGCGTCGAGCGCCTCAGCACCGGTTCAGGGTCAGACGATGCGTCTGAGTCACCCGCGTCGTGCGTCGGTGCTGGCGCTGGAGCAGTTGCTCGCGGAACGTCGGGAGTAGGGGTGGGGGCGTTGGTTGTTGAGTCCGGGGTCTCCCGCGATTCATCTGCCTTCGCCTCGATAAATTCCCATTCCTCCCCCTCCAGCCATAGACGCTAGAATCATGTATCAAAATGGGTAGTTACCCATGTGTAGTGATACATCAAGTCTGGTAGTTACCCATGGGTCATCTGGCAGGGGATTTAGGAGGATATGCCGGGTGCGCCGTGGCTGACCAATTGATGGCTGGGTGAGCGGGTGATGGGGTGTATATGCCGTGCATCCCAAAAGGGGTAGTGGGATGTGTACGGCGCTGTGGATGGGGGCGGGTGCGGGGCGGGCGCTTGGGGCTGTAGCCTAACATAGGTAAACAACGCAGGATTTGATGCTCGGGGGCCGCGCTCGCTGTAGGGCGGCGTCGGGGGCAATTTGGGGCGGGAAAAAAAGGCGGGATATAGATAAATAATGTACGGAACTAATGCAGCTCTTTGCGGGCGTCGGGGAGGGCGGGAAGGGATGGATTCGGCGGGGGGCTTCTGGATGACGCTCTATATTTAGCGGGCAATATCTAATTTTAGATTTCTTCTGCTTAGCGTGGGCGCCTGCTCGCGTTTCCGTTGTTTTTCCTCGTTTTCGGGGGGCTTTACATAGTATAGGCAAGCAATTTTGATTGAATTATACTACTACAGTATTACATATACTAAAGATAAGATAAGTGGAGAGAAGGGCAGAGAGAGGACGAGCAAATGCTCGTCCTCGCTGCCCCCCGCCCGTGGCTGCCGCCCTCGCCGTCCGTTCCCCACCGTCCATCGCCCTCGCCATCCGGTCCCTCGGGGTCGCCGTTGTTCGCTGCTCGTCGTCCTCGCTGGTTGTTTGTTGTCCGTCCTCGGTGGCCGGTCGTCCGTTCTGCTCGCTGGCCGCCGTCCGTGCTCGCTGGCCGTTCTTCGTGCTCTCTGGCCAGCGGTGCGTTCTGTTAGCTGGCCGTGCATCGTGCTCGCTGGCTGTTGCCCGTCCTCGGTGGCCGACGATCCGCTCTGTTCGCTGGCTGTCGTCCTTCCGCTCGGCTCGCTGGCCGTCCGTCGTGTTCGCTCGCCGTCGACCCGTCCCTGCTGGCCGCGTCCGCTGACCGTCGCCCTGGCTGGCCGTCGTCGTTGCTGGCAATCGTCCTGGCTGGCCGTCGGCGTTGCTGGCTGTCGTCCTGGCCGGCTGTCGTCCGAGCTCGCTGTCGGTGTCGCTGGCCCTTCGTTCTCACTCTCTGCCCGTCGTTTTGCACCCGCTGCCTCTCACCTCCACCCGCGCGCCCCCTCCTGCTCGCCACCCGCATCCACACCGCGTGAGGGGAGCTTTCCAGTTGAGAAGCCGGCCGGCCCACATCCCTCGAATTCATTCGAGGGGAGGGGCGCACGGCATGGTAGGGCGGCGGCGAGCGACTTCTGCGCGGCTGCTCGCATCAGTGATGTCCAAAGCCGGCCCACATCCCTCGTTGGAGGGGAGGGCCACACGGCGTGGAGTAGGTGCGGGTGCGGACAGCCGTCGAGTCCAAGAGCCGGCCCATCCCTCGATGGAGGGGAGGGCGCACAGCGACTAGAAGAGGGGTCGGCGGGTGGGACGGATAGTCGAGGGTGGTGGTGGCGTCGAGGGGTGGTGGCGGCGGCAGCGATCGTGGCGAGGAGGGCGTAGTGTGGAAAGGGAAATCAACCAAGATTTGATTGATTTCGCTTTCTAGCGGAGTTTAAACTACCGGCAATTGTGTTTGCCGGTCGTTTCGCCATCGTCGAGGACGCGCCGACGACATCGTACACAACGTCCGTAGCTCGTTAGAGAGTCGCTTTAACTTGTAAAATAGTAGATATTCAATAATAATATTATTGTTGCAAGAATAATCTGAAAATATGGCTTGAACGCACTATATTTCGCTATCCCACGAATGCGTGGTGATTCACGGTTTCGCACTGAAATTCATCGCATGAAGATTAATTTTTTGGGATAGCTCTACATTAGCTACACGGCTAAAAACAGTATAGATATACTATAGGCAGTATACAGAGTGGTTCGCAATAAAATTTTAAGTGGTAAACTAAATTTATGGACTCATCCATCCATTCTACTGGAATTCGGTCAAGTATGTGTTGAGATTCTTAATGGTATCCTACCTCAAAGTGAACCAGATAATTATTAAGTACTTAGGCTGCGTTTCCTTGAGCCGGAGGTCATTTCAACACAATTATATTGATCTTGTATTATATCTAGATACGTAGTTTACTTCTATATCTCGAATTGACACCGTCCGAGACGCCGTGAACGACGAGCACCAAGTTAGAGGGACCCGGGCCGGATATTCCAGCCAATCGGGTGCGTCGCGGGAATCGCCGGCCACAGCGATCAACCATGTTCAACATGGTTGATCTTGCTCCTGTACCACCACAACCCCTCGCCGCTACCCTCCTCGGCGCCTCCCTCCTCCCTCCTCCCGCTCCTCTCGCTGCCTGCTCGCCACGCCGCGACCTAGCCGTGTGCCCCTCCCCTCCAACGAGGGATGTGGGCCGGCTCTGGACCCCCCTACCGCGGGCTGACGCACACGCAACGCCATCACCTTCCAGCACCCCCGCCTACCCCCCGCCGTGTGCCCCTCCCCTCCAACGAGGGATGTGGGCCGGGTCTGGACACCACTGCTGCGAGCGGCCGCGCACGAGGCGCTCGCGGTCGCCTCGGACAGCCGCGTGCCCCTCCCCTCCAACGAGGGATGTGGGCCACTCTTGCTACCACCTTCCGCTCGCCAGCGAGAGGCGCTGAATGCATGCGAGGGGCGGACGGGCGGAACGGAGAGGCGGGTGGGTACAGGCGCGAGGTGGGCGGCTGCAAGTGCGAGGCGGGCGGCTGCAACCCACGACGAGCAGCGAGTACGACGGCGACGGCGACGGTGACGGGTAGCGACGACCACCCTCAGCCAGGACCACGGACAGCAACGCCAACGGCCAGCGAAGACGGCAACGGCGGCCGACGACGAGGATGACAACGAGGACAACGGCGGCGGCAGCGTGTAGCCGCCTCCCTTCTCCCTCCACCCTCTCTTCGCCCTTGCCTCGGCTCAGCTGCGTGCCCCTCCCCTCCAACGAGGGATGTGGGCCGGCTCAGTGATTTGACAACCCCCGTCGTGCTTGGTGCGCGAGCGCAGCGACTACGGCACGAGCAGGCTGGCTCGCGAGCAGGAGGGACGGCTGGCAGGCGAGCAGGACGGACGGCTGGCAGGCAAGCAGGACGCAGGGCGGCTGGCTCGCGAGCAGGATGACTAGCTGGCGAGCAGGACAGCCAGCAGGCGAGCAGGGCGGCTGGCTGGTGAGTAGGGCGGCTGGCTGGCGAGCAGGACGGCTGGCTGGCGAGCAGGACGGCTGGCTGGCGAGCAGGACGGCTGGCTGGCGAGCAGGACGGCTGGATCCACGGTGAACCGGCCAGACAGCGAACAGGACGAACGGCTGGCCAGCACGACGGATGGTGAGTACCACGAACGGCGAACAGGACGGAATGTAGAGCGGCGAGGTGCCGAGGATGATGGGCAACGGACAGGCGAACGAGCAGCGAGCGCAACGGTCGGACGACACGAACGACGAGCGGCGAGCATGAAGGGGCAGGGCAGGGCAGCAGAGGGTGAGCGAGGACGAGCGTTTGCTCGTCCTATCGCTGCCCTTCTCTCTGTTTTTCTTAATTTTAGTATATTGAATGGTGTAGTAGTATATTCCAATAAAATGAAGGTCATTTACAATGTAAAGCCCACCAAAAATGAGGAAAAGCGAGAGGAAAGGCGAGCAGGCGCCCACGCTACACAGAACAAATCTAAAATTAGATATTTCCCCGCTAAATATAGCACGTCATCCATAAGCCCCCCGCTGAATCCACCCCTTCCCACCCTCCCCGACGGGGGCACAGGGGTGCATAAGGTGCATGTATTATTTATATGCACCCCGCCTTTTTTTCCCGCTCAAAAGCGCCCCCGTCGCCGCCCTACAGCGAGCGCGGCCCCCGAGCATCAAATGCTGCGTTGTTTACCTATGTTAGGCTACAGCCCCAAGCGCCCGCCCCGCGCCCGCGCCCATCCACAGCGCCCTACACATCCCGCTACCCCTTTTGGGATACACGGCACATATGTACCATCACCCGCTCACCTAGCCATCAATTGGTCAGCCCACGGCGCCCCGGCATATCCTCTAAATCCCCTGCCAGATGACCCATGGGTAACTACCAGCTTGATGTATCAGTGCACATGGGTAACTACCCATTTTGATGCATGAAACTAGCGTCTACAGGTGCCCCCTCGAGACGAGAGGCAGATGCCCCCGTCTTGTCGTAATAGACGTTCCGCTCGACGGTGACAGTCTTCTTGTCGGCCCAATAGATCCGCGCGCCCTTTGAACGCTCGTCGATTCCATCCACCGCCCTTCCTTCACACGACCGCCCAACTTATCGCCGCCTTCGATCCGCACCCACACCTTCTCGCCCCACTCGCGGACATTCCGAAGGTCAGGCTTCTTGCCATACGCCGCCTCATAAGGTGTCTGGCCGTCAACCGCCTTGGTCGACGTACGATTCAGCAACCACACGACGTGGCGCGCCGCTTCAGCCCACAGCGATCGCGGCAAGCCGCTCGCATGCAACAATGCACGTATGCGCTCGACGATGACGCGGTTACGACGCTCCGCGACGCCGTTGTGTTGCGGGGTGTCGTGCACGGTGCGCTTCTGCGTGGTGCCGCGCGAGTTCAGATAGACGATGAACTCGCGCCCCTCGTATTCGCCGCCGTTGTCGGAGTGAAGGCATTTGACCTTCTTGTCGAATTGCGTATCCACCCATGCCTCATAGTCCTTATAGGAGTTGAAGGCACCCGACTTCTTAGCCAAGAAGTAAATGTTGGTGAGTCGCGTCTTGTCGTCGGTATACGTAACATAGTAACGTTTACCACCTTTCGATTCGATAGGCACCGGACCCCAGAGGTCGGAATGGACCTCAGCGCCGAACTCCGTGGCGCGCTCGCCTTCCCGCTGCTTTGGGACGGCTTTCCGGGTGGCCTTCGCATAGACGCAGGATTCGCAAAAGAACGGATCGCCGGCGTGCGTTTCCTCGAGACGCAGGCCGCTAACGAGCTTGTTGGAGACAAGCCGCTTCGCAGTGTCAGGTGAGATGTGCCCCAAGCGCCGGTGAAGCTGATCGAGACTAATCTCGTCCACAGCGTTGACCGAATCGCGCTCGTGCTCGACACGATACAGGCCCTTCGAATTCTTCGGGACCTCACCAACGCACGAACCATCGGGTCCGCGCAACGTGCACTTCCCACCGGAAAACGTGGCAGAGAAGCCGCGCTCATCTAAGCGCCCAATCGACACCAAGGTATAGCCAACCTCGGGCGAATACAAGACTTCCGTAAGGCGGAGCTGGCTAGCTTCGACACCGTTCGGTACGTCTATCACGATTTCTCCAACACCCACCGTGCTAAAACTTCCCTGGTTCGCAGCGCGCAAGGGCTTTGCAGGGATCTCGTTGAAGGTCAAGAAATCGTCTCGGTAGGGGGAAATATGGCGCGTAGTTCCAGAGTCGAAGATCTCCACACGCGGCGTGTCATCAGCCATCTGCTCGTCCATGGATGCATTCAGGACATCCAAAGCAGTCTCAGGCTCAGCCGCGGGCTCGCTGTCTTCGCCAACACTCCAGGCGTCATCCTCGAACTCCCCCGCATCACTTGCAACCTCCGAGAACCAACCGTTCTCGTCACTATCCTCATTATCTGCAACGCCGTCACTTTCAGCATCGGATTCGGTGTCGGAGACATCGAGCAACTCGGGCATAGACAGGGCAGATGGTATGGAGTGAATGGAGGTATCCAGAGTCGAGGGTATGTCATCCTCGTCCTCATCTTCGGTCTCGCAGCTAACAGCAAAAACACAATCGCTGTCATCAGAGTCCGAATGCACGACGTTCGCAGAACCAGAAGGCTTGGAGGGCTTCGACTCCTTCTCCTTGCCCTTGCCGTCCTTCTTCTGTGAGTCGTCTTTGGGTGGTTTAGGGCATTTATCCTTGAAATGACCTTTCTCCCCGCAATTCCAACAGGTAATCCTCGATTTCCAGTCCTTCCCACCACTCCTTTTCCCTTTAGATGATCCGCCAGTGACCGACATGGCCTCATCGCCGTCGTCTTTGGATTTGCCACCGCTGGAACGCAACGCGCTCTCGCGTTGTGTCTTTTGGCGCTCGTATTCCTCGGAAATCAAAGAAATCAAGACATCGGGATCGATCGATTTGGTAGGCGCGTACATCTGCGCCGCTGCAAGCTGCATCGACGCAAAGTTGGCAAGAGGAGCAGGGAGGGATGATAAGATGGTGGATCGGTAGTCTTTCTCGTCGATGTCGACACCAACGGACGCCAGTTCCTCGCGCTTCACGCGAAGGCTATCCAAAAATTCGCGGACATTGCCCTTGGACGGGCACTTCATGTCGAGGAACCGCATGCGCATGTCGGTTTGCGCGTAAGCGCCCTTCTCCGTGTATTCCTTCTTGATCGCTTCCCATCGCGCACGCACAGTGGTCTTTGCGTGCACGCGCATCAAGGTAGAGTCCGGGATTTTCTGTGTGAGGAGAGACTTCGCTGACAGTTCGTCCTTCTCCCAGATCTTGATTGCGGCCGTCTCATCCGCGGTCGGCTTCTCTTCGGTGGCTACAGGAGGACGCAGAGAGGTGCCGTCGAAATGGCTCCAAACGCCTTTCGCCTCTATGGCGTCCTGGAAACGGACACGAAAAATCGCCCAGTTGAGGCCGGTTACTTCGAGCTTGGGCACAGAAGAAGGTAGGGTATCAGAGAGGGATGTAGGGTTGGAAGACATGATGTTTCGAACGAGATGTTAGGTTTAGGTTGACAGTTAATGATGATTTAGCAACGGTCCTCGGGGCCCATAACCTGTAAGACTAAATAGAATATAAACTCAGTGGTTTGGGGGACAAACACTGAGTTGAATAAGTACCTAAATAGAATATAAACTATAGGTACGTCGTAAGTCCAAGTAACGAGTAAAAGCGAAAGGTATCAAGCTCACCTCAGTGGTTTGGGGGACAAACACTGAGGTGCGCGCATTGTAACTACTTCGTATATCTAGCAGCTACACTAAACGTTCCGTGATGAAAAGCACAAGGTTAAAAGGTATAAAACAATAAGAACACATGGCGCATTCGCTGGGCGAATGCGCACCTATGCACACGAGATAAAACGAATTTGAAATACTCCAATACCATAAGGTGCACTGCGAAACGAGCTCGCGGCGCGTTTGCTCACGGCCGGCGCACGCGCACTCCATACGCGTTACATGCGCGTCCGTATTCCAACAGTTAGTTCATGAGAGGCAGGCGGAGCGGGCGTAGTATTGGGACTGGGATTGTGAGAAGCAGGCTGAGATGGTGTCGGTGTCGATGGGCTTGGTGTTAGAGGCGACATACTCGACTGAGTAGGAGCGCTTGGAGGTACAAGTTGAGATGGTGTAGTATGACGAACAGGCTGTTTAGAAGCTACAGCCGGAGATTTTGGTCGAGAAGGTGTTGGTGGTACACCGCCCATCGAGGATGAAGACGCCACTGATGACATAGCATGGCCAGTGGTGAAAGGAACTGCAGAAGCCGGAGCTCTAGTAGCAACTATACAACGATCAGTATACAACCAAAATCATATGAATATAGTCACATACGATGTCGGTATCTAACATTAACTGGATCATCCAAAGCCAGGGCGTCTATTTCGTTCCAGGGCAAATTGTCCAGTATATGCGCAATGACCTGCGTCACATCCATCGAGCCTGTAGCAAGGTTGAAAACACCATCAAATATCGTAGACTCAATCTGCTTAAGCAAGGGGAAAGATATGTTACCCAATCGAGTAGCTTCCTGTATAATTTAATGAGTACATATAAATAGACAAGAGCATCGTCACATACTTGGTGGATGCTTGTAAGGGACCACCGACATTTATCGAGTTCAATAGGTGCAACTAAGAACATCGGTGTTATCGCTATTGCTATATGCGCTGATCTGTGCACGGATGATGTCTTCATTTTGCCACCCGATGAAGATAAGAACATGTTTGTTAGCACTTCTACTTCGCTCATACTGAAAGCCATAGTGTTCCTGTAGAAAACGATTATAAGATGTTATTATATGTTAGATGGATCATACCGTGCGATCGCTATAAGTTCTTTATTTTGTTCTTCCTCCGAGCTATCGGACCGCTGATGGGGATTGGATGTACCGGCAGACTGGGCACCAGGACTACCAGTAAAAGACATCCAGTTGAACGTCATAGCTGTCAACAAGAAGTTTCGTTCTATCTTTTGAAGGCGGTTGTTCCGACCAAGTGCCGCCAGGTCTTTCAATTGCTGAAGGATGCCACTTCCTTGAGGAAGCCTTGGACCGTATATCGTAGAGTGTGACTTTGATACACTTTTGTTCCTATTTGTCGGCTGAGCAGGACTAGCATTCGTTCTGAATTCTTGCAACAACCGCCGGATATCCTCGATATGGCGATAATGATGATCCTTTGTTATGCTAAGTTTCGATCTGACACTCGGGCTCAAAACGAGTACATACCGGCAATTTAGAAATTTCGAGCCTGTTCTCATAACGGATTATGTTGCTCGCGAGGGATATGTCACGGTGTGGGTACGAATATACACGATCGAGCAACCGGTAACATATGAGCATGCGATGTAGCTTTCCCATAGCTGACCCATTTTCTGGTACTTTTGCTTTAACGGTGACCATGGAGGTGCTTCCTGGAGATTGATAACGCAGGACCCTCATCAAATCCAAATAGGGTTGGTCGTGGCTAACGAAGGCGATTTTTTCAAAAGCCAGCAGACCGTCAACTAAACCCTAAATACTAGTAAAAATCCAATAAAGCATAGATACCGTCTAAGCACGTACCTGTAGTTCAGGCTTCACCTCAATACACGCTCCAAAGTCCGCTTGAGTTAAAACGGCATCGGAGTACCATGGCATTTCCGCCAGTTCCTGGCATCGCGCACAGGTGGGAACAGGTGATCCATCTGTAGCAAATCTCAACCACAGCAACATACTTAACGGTTGGTATTCCGTACCTTGTTGGGTTGTCATTCTTTTAACAGATCGTAGTATCCTTAATTATAACTTGTTCTAATCTAATGTACGTTATGACGCGTCGAACTTGGGCGATGGGAAGGAAAAAAAAGAACAACCTTGTGAGACATTTTATGCCATGGGTACATTAGGGCCGACCGTTTCGTTGTGTGGTCATGTTTCCCGGTCAAGCCATCAGCTTCTACCCGTGACTTAACCGTGACTTACATTATGACGTACAGGCGTCGAAAAAGGCGACCCGACGCCATTTTCGATGCATGTACGTCATAATACTGAGACATTTTGAATATACATGCAATCGTGAACTTAAAATCTCATAGTATTTTTTTTTTTTTTTTTATGTGTCAATTTAGTGTCCAGTCGGGGAGTACCCCATGTCGGACCTTACTCTAATTACATTCGTGCTATAAAAACCAAGGGCCCCAGTGCCCATCCCCTTGCCCGAGCCCCTCACTTGCCCTGCTGACGCGCGCCCTTGGCAACCCTGCCCCAGCAGTCCGACAAAGAAACGTCGTTTAGCAAGGCAGCTCTCTTGTACATTAAAATTGCATTACATATGAGCTGTGTGTGTATTGTAAGTAACATGTAGGCATGAAAATGGCATAATTCAAAACTCACAGCTGGTGTCAAAATTGACTCTAAACCCTTCTTGAAACTTGCGATCCAGAGGTGTTCGCTTCCATATGCCGGCACCGTTTTCTGCAGGCACATATTCGGATGTTTGTGGTACAACTTCGATACCCCAATCTTTGAAGTCAGCATACACGTATTGCGGGGTCGTTTCTTGTTCAAAAAGGCATCCCAGAGTATTATATGCGGTAGAGTTGGTTTCGAAAACGCCCTGCAACTGACGCTTTACTCCTTGTAATGAACAGTTGAGCACACCTCGATGTTTGCCTTCCACAGCCATCGCTTTAGCCATATAGATCGCGTACGCTTGCTCGGCAAGTTTTTGCTCCAGAAGCTGGATACAATTCACCACTGTCTGTCCTTTCAGTGGAACGAAGGAATAATGTTTAGCAAACCATTCCAGCAGTCTGTATGCCAATCCTCTAGTTTGCGCACACGCATTGCGGTCTTCTACAGGCATTGCGTTCCTATCGTAATGCTCCATTTCCTGTTGTTGACGTTTACTTGGTGTTTCGTTAAGGGCGAGATCGTGGTACCAATATGTTCGTGCGTCCAACACATTCGAAAATATGGCCAAGCTACATGCTGCGAACAGTTCTTCCACTGCATGCATAGTATTGGCGTCAGCTTCGTCCAAAACATTCGGATTTAAATGAGGAAGATGTTCCCATGCTGGATCTGATAATGTGTTATAGTAAAGAATATTGTAATATATAATTAGAAGAGACGAACCATCCGGATCAAGACATTGTTGCTCCAGGCCTTCAAAGAAAAAGACGATCATTTCGCGGAGTAAAAATCGCGAATGTGCGCGATCGTCGTTGTTCGTGACATCACGGTAACCAACGAATACATGAATAATTCCACATAAAGTGTCTTTCAGAGTCGACGTTGAGTAAAAGTGGCCACCGTGGCATATTGAGTTTTCGGGTGTGTAAACGGCGTGCATCGTATTTGGCCTCATATATCTGTCGATTTAGGTAGTATTAAGAAAAAATGTCGGAGAGATTACAGGAAAGCCTACAGTCGAGTTCCAGGGGTTAAAACAACCGCCTCAATCCTGCTGTTGTCCCCGACATTCAAAAGATCAAAAGACTCCCCAACATATCTGGTGATCTCCCCGAACTCTGAAAAGTCGTCGATATTGTTGTTTGAAGGCCGCATCACTAACCACACTTTTTTCCCCTCATGACATCCACATATGTGCCGAAACCATCGCTGTCTACGTGAAATGTATGGTACGCTCCAGCAGTGGCGCAAAGTCCCCAACGCATTATCGCCCCAGGGTATAGATAATGTTGGACGCTTTGCCGGGAGTGTATCGCCTCCTGCCATGCGACATTGTCACTCGACAAATCGCCTGCTGATTGTAAACCACCAGGCATTGGTAGATTCAATGCGTTTAACGGTGTCCCGGGTTGACTTTCTAGCATCATATTTAGAGTGCCGAATGCCACTGATTCATGATATTCCCCAGATTGATCTGCGTATAGGGAGCGTCATATAATAGTAAAGTAAATCGTAATTAACACCTACTTTGAATTGGCATTGTATCGGATAATGAACAATGTAGTGACTTCATCCCCTTCTTATCGAATGATAGCGGGATGAATGGCCTATCAATCTCTAGGATTGGACCCCTGCGCAACAATTGCAACTTCTCGGTAATTGACATAGACTGCATATCACTGTATGACACGATCCTAAAAGTTGATGAGGTATTATCAATGACATGAGGTGCCAGTCTATTGATATAACCACGCTCGATTAATTCCAGATGCCTCTTCCAAAAATCAAGTATATCTGGCGACTACGGCGTCGATCAATAGATGAAGACGGATATGAACAATCACTACTTACATGGGCACGGAACACAACTTTGTGGGCGGTTCCTTTTGCGCAAAACAATGTTTGGACAGGCAGCTCTTGAGCAGGTCTAGAACCTTTGCCAACTTCAAGGTTGACTGCCACTTCCGGTTTGATTATACCAGCGGGAAATGGTATACTGCAGAGCAAACCCTCGGCGCTTGGAGTTGAAGACCCAGCAACTTTTTGGTTGCGCCTAGTGTTTTTTTGTTTCGTTAGACCTGATGACGACGTAGATCCGCGCTTTGGTATTTTCGATGTTGACGGAATGGTAATCCGGTGTGACTCGGAAGAATTTCTTGGTACAGTCCTGACCTTCCATAAGGGTGGAAGAATGAAACGCAGAGACTGTGAAGAATTTCTTGGTAAAGGCTGGACGGCATGAGCATCGACATTCATGCGATTGTCAGCATCTCTGTCATTCCCTACCTGGCCATCGATACTTGTGTCCATCGGCTCATCATCGTTATTACCAGATTCCATCCTTTGCTCGACGGTATCTGTTTGGTAAGTTGACACATCTCTTCCTTTTCCTTTGTCAACACTGGTTGTCAATGACACATTAGGTGGTATCGCATCCGATGAATGAACTACATTTCCGCCAAATGAGATCGATTCGTTAGTTACTATACTATTATGCAAAACGAATATGCGTACTGCGTCGGAATCTTGTATTTGTAGGGTCATCGGCAAGCATATCGTTAATCTCAGTCCAAGGGAGGCTTTGAATTATGGCCGTAAATGCCTGAGACGCATCCAACGAACCATTTGCCACACCAAACACATTTTCCAATACTGTCTTCTCCATTCTCACTAATAGTGGTGAACGCCAGTTGCCCAATTGTTGCGACTCCTAACAAATCAGATAAGTATCATTATATCCGAAGAATACGACAAGCTGGAACCTTGTATATGTCGGCAATTGACCATCGTTGCCGGTCTAATTTATAGGGCGCCATTAAGAAAAGAGGAGATATTCCCATCGCGATATGCAACGTTCGGTGAATTGCAACACGGGAGGCCTTTCCGTCTGCTTCACACTCAAACATGTTGCGAAGGATATCTCCCTCGCCCCGCGTGAGACTATTCGGTAAACTCAATTCAATGCAAAGCGTACACTTAACATTATAATACTTACTGTGCATGCGATATGATTTCTACAATGCTTTCCTGCTCGTGTTCTAGTTCTGTAGCATCTTGCATCGGATCGTCGAGCTTCTTTACTTCTGAAAGCACGTTAATACTCAGAGCCGCCATCAAGATATTGTGGTGTATTTTGGCGACATTCCCTGATTGTCCGAGCAATGCAAGATCCTTCAATTGTTGGAGTAATCCACTTCCTAGCAACCTGGGTCCATACGTTCTGGTTGACTTGGCTTCTAAAGGCAGCTTTTCTTTCAAGAACTGTTGTAGATTTTCGATAATTTGCCAGGGCTACCCGGAAGATATGTAAGATATTTTATTAGAATTCGAAGCGCACACACCTTGAACGAACTGTTCTCCAGCGTTTTTGCGTGGTTTACAATGTTGAATGTTTGTGGCGAATTGTACAGCCAGATTCGATCCAACAAACGGTAGTACAAATTCAACTGATATAGTCTGGCCCAGGCCTTCCCGGTTAAAGGCACAGATTCCTTAGAAACAAGTGTTGGAGCACTCGTTACAGGCTGAAGACCCAAGATTGTTCTCATATCCAAGAACACTTGTTTTGTGCTATTGAAGATCATGTCCTCCTGAACCAAAAGATTATGAACCAACGCCTACAGGGAATTGATGTCAACCAAAATTCAATATATTTCGAGTGTTAAGAGAGTAACTACACACCTCGATATCAGGCCTGGCCTTGACACAATCACCGAAGTCCGTTTGTGTCAACACGGCATCAGTATACCACAAAGCTTTTGTGATTTCCTCGCATAGTGCACGACGGGGCACGGACGATCCATCTATAGTGGTAGGTCTTAATTCAAGTTATACATATATACTTTACATGTTCAATTCATCATACCGGCTGAGGTTGTCATATTCTCACTTATATATTTCACTTAGAATCTACGTTAATGGAATGAGCTCAACGATAATCAGGCACAGTTTGCCTTGGTTGATTGGGAAAAAAGATGACAAGCAAGCTGTGGCCAGTATTTTATACCATGTAAACATTAGGGTGGACCGTTTTCTTGTGTGGTCGTATTTTATCGCAATGATCATGATAAGATCAGACAGATATACATTACATAAGCCATGCAAAATGCAGCCATGTCCCAACTGCTTGCTTTTGTTTGTCTAAGGCCCCAGCGCCATCATATTCGATTAGATTAGATATGAATAGATTATATAAGCCATGCAAAATGCAGCCATGTCCCAACTGCTTGCTTTTGTTTGTCTAAGGCCCCAGCGCTAACAGCTTTGTATAGATCTGGCTGTAAAAATTATTAGCTGTAATAAGATAATTCCTTAAGAAATTATATATAAATTCTACCGAACGAGCTGAGTTATATCATCTGTAGGCAGATTCATATATTTTATACAGCGGCCATCTATAGATCTATCAAAATGCAATGTGTACAATTACCAGCCGGACACACCTGTGGATAATCTACAGGCGCGATCTGTAGAAGCTCTGATATATTACATACCGAATTACCTATAGTAATTTCAATAACAACCATCCATCTAACTTAAAGTTGTTGCTAATTCCGTTCAAACACACGCTAAACCACTCAAACTATTGTTACATTTGTTCCAAGTATCCATTTTTCTTGCAACTTCTGTTCGAGCATTGCTCAGCTTACTACAATATTATTTATTTGTTGCTGAATGCGATCATCCTCTCATCTTCTTAGAGTGTCTGTTCTTGTCCTACTGCGCATCGTCGATGGTGTTGAAGAAGTCGTGATGGGGCGTGCCCGGGTTGTTGTCCCCAAAGAGACTGGGTTAGGTGATCGCAGACTCCTATTCCTTGTGCATGGTCGGCACTCACAGTATCAGAGGTGACACCGGTGCTGAATTCCGAGGGCGTTTGTTCCTCTTGGGCGACGACGGGGGTAATATGCTCGCCGGCATCGTTGCCGGCCTCGTTTTGGTCGGAGATCCTGGCTTGCCAGTTCGGCTTGCAGTTATTTATCCACCACACCTGCCCTAAATCCGCGTGACATTTATGGCCGTCGGATGTCAACGCAGGCTTTTTTTCCGACCATCACTATCAACACGCACTTAGATACATTTAGACACAGCGTAGTATATAGATTAATAACAGATATGAGCGACTATTCAACATCACCACTACCAACGAAACGCCAACGCTCAACGAGAGAAAAGGTTGGCTTTGACTGGCAGATAAATACACAAATATTGCACGGACGTTGACTTCAACTGGCAGGGTACAAAGCGGTTCTTAGGTATTGCAGTGGGTGAGGACAATACAGGCAATACCGACAATGACAATGGTAATAACATATGCATACGCGGAGACTTATATTAAGGTCAAAATCTAGTAGGAAATGAACCTGAAGACGATCGAGGGCACGACACACTCGCATCAAGCTTGCAACAATCGAACAAACGGCAGCCAGCACGGTCATCCATTCGACGGCCATCCAAACGACAACGCAAAGGGAAAGGGAAGGTTAGTGATGTGTGGGCGCCC
Source organism: Pholiota molesta (assembly GCA_014925825.1). NCBI lineage: Eukaryota > Fungi > Basidiomycota > Agaricomycetes > Agaricales > Strophariaceae > Pholiota > Pholiota molesta. Next base: position 18,765 of record JACGCK010000414.1, read on the forward strand.
ATTTATAGTGTATTAACTTCACTTCACAGGCTACTATGCGTTTTCTGGATGTTGAAGCAGCCCCAGGTGACAGTTCGGAAGACGAAAGCACAGAAGAAAGCGAGAGCCATGAAGAGAATGGTAATAACACTGTATACAGGCGAGATATTACGATTAACGAAAGGGATTTGGTAAACACAGAAACTACAAACGAGCAAGTATATGAAAGACATTTGCATGCGTTATCTGAACCGAGGATTATTGAAGAAACAGATTGGGAAGCTTTGCTGGAACGCGCGAAAGGACGGGGAAAGGTATGCGATAATAAGCAGATTTCAAATTACATTATACTTGACTAATATCACGAGAAGAAAGCAAACCCATCAACAGGGGACGATACGTGGTACAGCGATGAAGTGATATTATGAGTGAGAGCGACTGAATTTCTATGGGAAATACAATGTACTGTGAGTGCTAAATATTTAATTTGTAAACCAACCTGAAGAACTCTTGCTTTAGCCCGGTAAAGAAGAAACCTTCTGTGACAAAATTAGGAAACAGTCCACCGATTCTTCTTCGACGTCGTCCCGGCCAAACTACATTTATGGTCACAAGGACTTGCCAGGCCGCATATACATGGAGATGAACACTCATTTGGAAGCTGTCAATTTCGCGCAGTCTTACGCAGATTTATATTCATCTGGTATGAAACGGGTTCCTTCCGACACAATGTTGCAGCGTGTTTCACTGCGCGACCGTACATATTCCCCGCAGACGTGGGCAACAATATGTCGGGACTCTGGAAAATGGAAAATATACGAAGGAGATACAGCACTTATCGCTCTTCGCGGGTCACATCTTGTGGCTATTATCATACCCCGAATAGCGATACATTCGACTGAAAAAAAGGCCACTCGACCGCATCCTAAGCCATGCAAATGGAGCGATATATGTCCTCATAGTGGAAATGCTACCGAAGTAGGGCATCAAGAACACTACACGTATATGGGCTATTATTTCAGCCCAGATGGTTTCATCATAACTGATATATCAGACATTCAACTGACGCCTCCTCACAACGTCCTATACCAACATCAGAGGTTCTACAGGCATTTAGAGCATCAGCGTTCTTAGCGCAGTCGACGTACCAGCAAACTGAGCGGGAAATAGCTCAACGCCAGATTCGAATTCATGACCGCGTGCAAGTAATTTCTGGAATATATCAGGGCCTAACAGGCACTGTTACTAACATCACAAACGACGAGGCATCTGTCTTCATAGAATCTCAAGATGATACATCGCTTCTACCAATAAACGAAATCCGAATGCATTTACTTATAGGGGATGAAGTGGAAGTTCATTCAGGAGAATATATGGGAAATACTGGATGGGTCGTGAAAACGTCCGATGAAGATGTAACCATTGTTAACACCCGCAACGAAACAGAGGTGAGCTATACCGTTTATCCATATTCACCATATTCAAATGATATGCAGATTACAGTTTTGCGTTCACAAACACGTTTTTACAGCTCCCCTAGTACCCTTACGCTCAGATCCCGCAACACCAACGCTGGATGGGTAGGTGGACAGGATGAAAACCGCATCTATATTGGAAAGGAAGCAATGGTTGTGGGCCCTTCCGAATATAAAGGCAAACAGGGGATTATCAAGGTTATTCGCGTAGACAATACTGCTGAAATCGAACTCAATAATCAAAACCGACAACGCGTTTCAGTCCATTTAACGCAATTGCTTCTTTGGTGAGCTTCATCTGAATTTCCCGCCATAAATATATATTCATATTACAAAATAGGAATGACTTTTCGCGACGGACACAGAGAATGCTCAACATGTATCCCATATCGACCTCTTACCCAATATCTCATGGAATCCCATCGCAAAACATTTGCCGCACTCCTATGCCTGCCAGTCCGACCTTGGCATCTTCACCAGCATGGGACCCATCCTCGCGTACGCCGGAGCCTTTGGCTGGTCCAAGTACTGAACGCGAAATAATCTATCAATGGGACCCGTCTTCCCTCAGACCTGGCCCACCTACGTGGTTGGAAGACTCGTCATTTAGCGAGCTGCGATTCCTGTTAGTCGAACAAGAACACCCGAACAACATCCTCGAATTTAGGGGCGTTGAAGGCAACATGATCGTCGTTAGAGATAAGATGAAGACCCGCACTGTTTCTCTCGAATCATTTCTTGGCTTCGTCCTGATAACCTCAATGACATGGTTGTACCTATTGTAGGCGATCTAAGAGGGCGACAATTCAAGGTCAAGCTCATTGAAGGGGATCTCTGTACTCTTCATACAGTCGGCAAACGACTACGTAAATGGGAGCACGATCCGGTTCTATCCCGCAACGATCTCGCGCGCGTATATCCAGGAAAACGGGCATAATATCGCAATCAAACGATGTCCGAATATACGTTAGGTACGTCTTTTTGATTTCATATGGCTTAAATATGCACAACTGATTCATTAACAAGACACATGATCGAGTACGGTTTTGTAATAAATTCACATATTAAATATCGAGCATGAGTATCGTGCAGTTACCCGATGTCCTGTCATATGCATTGTAGGTGAGTTGAAAGGGCAAATATTCCAAGTCAAGAAGATCGAGGATCAGCAATATGCCATTCACAAAATTAGGTCGTTTTTATTTAAAAAGAAAAAAAAACTGGATCTTCCCTATAGTAATCTCGCACAGGGCTTTACTAAGTATCAATGGTCATGATAGATAAGATGATCCATGTATCAAAAAATTCAATGCTAAACAGACAAGGATAATAGGGCAATTATGAGGTACCTTCGGTACGTTTCTTTCGTTTACCTTTCACTTCAATACATTTGACGCTGATATACACAGGGCATGAATGAACATCACATACTATATGCAATACATTGTGTTAAAAACGAGGTATATGTGTACAAAATGGCCAACGTAGGGTATTTTTTTGTATGACCATACACCCGCCAACACTATAGCACATCTAAATAACTTAAGAGATTTCATATAGATTTTAGCACCTACCGACAATATCAGAAGACATTGTCAGACATTATGACGTACTGGCGTCGAAAAAGGCGTCTCGACGGCGTTTTCGACGCCAGTACGTCATATTATTAAGACATGTCTGAAACTAAACATTTTCTTGCAGGAAAACGGCTGTCACAGCACCCTCATCTTACACCCAGATTGTTCTATAAGCGATGCCAACTCATTCAAGCTCACCGTCTCTGGACCCAACAATGTCGGATTCACATTCGCCCTCTCCTGAATCGAGCACCGGATACAGAGAAATCGTGCTACCGTTACCAGGCCGCCCAAAGGACGCTCCGATAATATATGAAGCGTTCAACCACCCACTACTTCCTTTAAACGGAAAACGAGCATACGTTTTCTTCATGGAAACTTCCTTAACAGCAATGAAAAGAATCTGGAGTATGAGAAAGGGCTCGAGATACCACACGGTAAAACATCGGCGCAGTTGGAGAAACAGGGTATGTTCCAGTAATAGTCGACAAATCCAGTTTTAATAACATAGACTTTAACAAGGTTATCTCCGCATGTATCCAGGAGATTACCTTTTTGCGGCCTGTACTCGAATCAACCAAGACGCCCGTCGACCCAGTGAAGATTTTATCAAATTATGGGTAACAAAGAAGTGAGTACGACTTCGCTATCCTGTAATGGTGACTGATTTTGAAAGCAGCACCGACCCTTCAACACGCGTAAAAATCGCGAATGCACGAAACGACGCGTTGGGAGATCGAAACTCAAGGACGGACAAGAAAAGTAAATGGAATAGACGTCACGGTTATTCCGGAGGCGTTGAGATTGAGAGATCTCATAGAGCCAGAGGCAAAAATCGAGCGCAAACACTCGGAACATCTAGACAAAACCTACCAAAGATCGTGGCTCCTGCTCGGGCTAGCAAAGTAGGAGACGTTGACAGGGTATGGGATGAAAATCTGAGCATCAGATATCGATTACTTGACGTAAGTTAAAACATTGTTCATGTCGATGTATTTACTAATAAACAGTGGTCATTTCAGTCGGGTAGTGAAGCAGCTTCAGCCTCAATCAATGCAGGCCCTTCAGATCTAGTGGAAAAGCTGAAGCAACGGACCAGTATCACAAACACTCTGCGTTGCGGCAGCACGTCCGTCCCAGGATGTTCCACTGTGCAACTCAACATCGCAGCTGCCCAAAATCACGACGAAGGTACGAAATCTACCCAAAGACGTAGTATGAACTATATTGAACATGGGTCATAGCTGGCGACATGAAGTCCATTGGCCGTGCTGGCGGTGTTCATATCGATCCGTTGGACCATCCAGGATGCTTCACGAACACCTTTTCATCCCCCGACATTCCTGCAGACTACTGTCCAGGCCAGATGTTTTTGCTTATCGCGAGGGTGTTTGCAGATCTTGAAGAATTTCATGCCCTCAATTTCTCAGGTCTACACTTTCATGGAGGAACTGCGCCCTTACCTCCCACAGGAAAAAGAAGAGAGAACTGGGAAACTAGGATGGTCATGGTGAATTATCCGCAGCGATTAGCATTAAATGGTGAAGCTGTTTTTCCGCTTGCGTCTGGAGCTGGTAAATCGGGTGCCATCAATATTACGCCAGAGATGCGCTTCCCAGAGTGCGTGATACCTTACGTCTCCCGAATTGAACAAGTTCTAATTAGGAGATTCAGACTGTACCCAGTTGGAGAACCTAAAGATCCTATGGCCACGTATGCGCGCGAGGGTGCCTCGATCTCAAGTCAGGAGCACCATGTCGACTTCGTTGCAAGGGAAATGCTGTTGATGACCAACTTCGTTATATCTCAGCTTCCTCGTCGTTATAGAGTGCAGCTCGACTCTGACCGATTCCTGTCTGCTATCAGCTCTGAAGTACAAGACGGGCGTAAAACGCTTGGGCCATGGATTGATGCCCCAGGATTCAGAAAGAAGGACGCTAGCCGATCTCTACATCAATCCGGAGAATACATCGAGGACCTCGTCGACCAGACACCGATCAGGCAGCAGATCATACGCGAGCTGAACGACCATCAAGACAGATTGGCAAGATCAGTTCCCCAGTGTGTTGTCAGCAAGAAAGTCGATCCACTCTCAGAACATGATATAGTGAATATGTTGCCAGACATCGACGAGAAATCTTTACCAGTCAAGGACATCACACTCTCCTACGGAGAAAGGGAGCGCCTTGATCCATATGCAAGCAAGAGACTCAGGGTGCTCAAAGAAAGACCGGGAGGTACGGATGCTGTGAATGAAGAGGACGACAAAGGCGAGGAAGACATGGTGGCCGACGAATTATTCGACGAGTTGTTGTACCCAGGAGCCAGAGCTCCACGACGAACCAGAAAACGATCGTCCGAGAGCGACGACACGAATTCTGGTGAACCACCGAAGAAGAAGAACAAGAAGACAAAGAAAAATGTCAAGAAGCCGCAAAATCTTCCCAAGGCTACATACAATAAAAGGGCAGGCCAGCGAAAAACCAGCAAATTGAACACAGGTGCGAGTTCACACTTATCCTATACATGTAAATCTTGGGCTAACGATGACCTAATTAATAAGCACTGGAGCAGCTGCCATTTCGCATGATCGGTTAGTATGCAAGGGTTAAATGCAGATAAGTATATAGAGCTAAAACTCACGTAACAGCTAAAGCCAATGCACAATCGCCACAAGGACTGGACACCCTTTATGGACAAACAGCTCCATCGTCGTATAGAGGCAGTTCCGATGATGATGACGCCAATTCGGTAACGAAGATGTTAATCGATTACGAAGATGCCAAAGGCAATTCGTCACCGGATGGTATTAACGGTCAGTATTTAACGACTTAAAAAACGATAAACAACATAGCTAATCGCACTGCATTAGGCGATCCGTACGAATTAATGCCGCTAGTATCCAATCAAGAGGATCATTCTATTTTCTCCGGAAATAATACTCGGTCTCCGTCCAGGGGCAGTTCCGATGATATCGATTATAGTGATAAGGGAGATCCTACCAATAAGCCATCGTATGGCATTCCAGGTCAGTATCTAGTGACTAAAAAACGCGCACCAGGAATGCTAACGATCCTGATAGAACACACACATGCCTCGCTACCACCTATGACGACACTTAGAGATTCTGCTGGATATACTTCGTCGTCGTCGTCAGCTAGCAATAACTGTGATGACAGCGAATTCATCGGCGGATATGCGTCAACAGGCGTATCTTATAGCGATCGAATCACGAGAGCAATGAAACGTCCTGCGACAGATTCACCGCCGCGTCAGACGGCCAATCCAAGAGAGGCCGAAGAACGTGTCCACTGTCACAATATTAGCAACCACGGAGCTGCTAACAAAAGGCCAAGTCAGTATATAATGAATTCGAAACGCGAATTTGAAAAGCTAATAATTCTGTATCAGATTATACGTATGTATCGTTGTCACCTATGAAACACCAACCGAGACGTACACCCAGTCATTCCAGTTCGCCGTCGGCCGGTGATAGCCCCGATGACAACGAGGATAGATCTGCTAGCAATGAACCATCGAATGACATACCAAGTGAGTATCTAGTATATCGAAACACGAAATTAAACAGCTAATGATTCTCTATTAGACGATGCGTATGAATCGCTATCACCGATGAACCGCTGTACTCCCAGTTGTTCCAGTGGAGATGATTCATCATCGTTGGACGGCGATGGCTCTGATGACAGCGAGGGTAGAGCTGTTAGCAATGAACCATCAAATGGCATTCCAAGTGTGTATCTAATGAGTTCGAAACACGAAACTAAACAGCTAATGAATCTCTATTAGACGATGCATATGAATCGCTACCACCGATGGACGGCGATGGCTCCGATGACAGCGAGGGTAGAGCTGCTAGCAACGAACTTTCGAATGACATACCAAGTGAGTATCTAGCGAGTTCGAATCACGAACTTAAACAGCTAATGATTCTCTATTAGATGATGCATATGAATCGCTATCACCGACGAACCACCGTACTACCAGTTGTCCCAGTGGAGGTGATTCGTCGTCGTTGGACGGCGATAACTCCGATGGCAGCGAGTTCTTCTCTGTAAATGTGGATATCAACGTGTCTGACAGCGACCAAATAACGAGAGCAAGCTTTGCTGGTGAAGGTATGCCTTAACGTTGAGTTCATGCGGCATAATTAGACAAATTGGAATCATAGAATTTCCCATCCTTAAACAATTCAATTTTGAAGCGATCGTCAAAGAGAACTCAACCTTAGAAGATGATATACTGAGTAACTATCATGCCTCGACTCAAGAGAAAACTGAAAACCATCGCGAAACGTTATCTGAAATGGAAACCTCCAACTCCGTTTCAAATGAACCCGCAAACGATCTGCTACAAAACGACCGGGTCAACGAACTAGTGAAACTTTCACAAAAGGCCAATAAGCTCGAGCTCTGCCAATCTCGACTCGACATCGAAACTCGTTGTGGTCGAATGGCTATTATGTATAACCATCTCGAAATATCAGACTGGATGGACAAGGAACTTGTGCGCCAAATCAAACTCGTTATGCGAGATGAAAGTCGGTTCTTGCTCGACCAATGGATGTCGCCTGTCGCCCGCCGTGTCTACGAAATGGTTCAACAACAACGAGAACACCAGACATTCATACCACACGACTTCAATATACACAACATTGAACCCAATCGTATAGCGGATATAACGAGGATACGGCGATATAGTCAGAACGAAGAAGACATACAACTCGAAACTATAGCGATTGTGCAAGACATAATGTCCGTCTGGTTCCAATTCCCAAACCATGAAGACAGATGGAGGATTTGGGTTATCGACGCTCTGACAAAGGTATATAGTGAAAAGGTGCTGGTTTAGAAACGACATGGAACA